>JAQIXP010005281.1:0-10601 GCA_034700285.1 Proteroiulus fuscus | reverse complement strand
GCGCAATGGGGACAATTACCCCCCCACATTAGCAAGAGAAAATTGTACCCCCTTACTCGGAGAAAATTGACCCCCCCCCTTTCTTACCAAAACTGTGTATCCGCCCCTGGGGACCTAACTAGCAGATGGGGTATAGTGACAGATCATGAACCGTAGGCCGTGAAGTTTCTAGAATCTTGGACTTAGGAATTAAGTTAGAAGTCCCTATGAGGTCTCTTGCCCGAAAGAACTGTTTGGCTTCCATTATTAAAAACTGTATGAGAAACTCATTTTTAAACTATAAAACATTAATATTGGAGATTTAGCTTGAAAAAGTTGCAAACCAATTTTTCACATTGAACCATTTTTCACTCAATTTGCTAAGATGATTATCATAATATTTAGTAGCAAAGTGGCAAACGTTCTTTAAGAATAGTATTATAATTAAGGAGTAATTTTACGATTTAATGTTTACATGAGGTATTTTCTCTCACCTGGTATAACTTTTACAGTTTTACTTCCTCGTTCCGCCAGAAGAGGGCGGATGTAATCACGATCAAGAAGCAATAGCAAAAGTGTAACCGTTATTACAGTATGCATTGATGGAACTTACATAATAACTGTAATTGCACTAAGCAAAGTTTGATTAATTGCTCAAGTCAATTGACTTCCCAAAGTAATCCAGAACATGAAACCAACTGGTACGTGCTCCCTTTTACCTTAATTTAATACTGTTTTAAGGTTAAATGATTCCAAAAAGAAAGGAAGATGAAGCAAACAAGGTTTACAATTCAAATAACCAGAGGGCAGGAGTAATCAGGAGAAAGAAATCTTTAGTTACAACTTTAGGCTGTTAGATGGCGCTACCAAACTCACATGCTAAGGAAGAGCGGGACATTTTAAATTATGAAAAAAGTTAAAAACTAGAAATAAAAAACAGCAGAGTAATAATTAATTTCTATGGCGAAGTGGGAAATTTTGTAAATTTGTATTCACGTTGGTCACTCTCGAAAGAAAGGTATAAATCTGTGCACATCATCCAAATTATCTAATTATTAGCAATATTTGTATTGGCCTTGATTAGATGGAAATTAATGGTGGGTGGGTGTGTACATAATAACAATAGGACAATATAATGATTGGTTATATGCTTCTTATTTCAAAGCAATGCAAAGTAATACACACGTTCTATGACGTGATATAAGACCAAATATATGATCATGTAGGCTGTAATATTTCAAATTACATTGTTGGTCTTTTGTTATATTAAAAATAACTATATTAGGTAGAACCAGAATATCCTCATATGCACTAATGAAATCAATCACAAATACAAAATAATATCCAAAAGTTTTCGAAAAAATACTATCACAGGGACTAAATTATGAAATAACTACCTATTTTAGTACCTAATTTATAAGTTAATTAAATCAAACTAATAATAAAAGATGGAATGCAAATGCAATAATTATTATTATTAGTCCATGAAGGGTAGCCACTGTTGTCAATGTGTTTCGTAGGTCATAGGGAGGGCCACTAATTGTCTAGCATTGCTATAACATATAATGGAACAAGAAAATACGACTTTTTTGGATAAAAAGTAGGACTTTTTATGAGTTTTTGGATATTTTTAGTAAAAATTTACCGATAAAACATCAAAAATAATTGGCCATTAAATAAACATATTAACCAACTTGTAAACTTAAGTTTCTTCCAATGAAGTTAACAATAAAGATTATAATGGACACTTTTGCAATTTTGCAAACTTTTGCATTATTTGGAATAATGTCAAGCCATGCAGAGGAAATTCAAATTGAAAATTTTTCAAATATATGTATTTTTGTAAATTTTCCATTTAAAAGAAATCACAAAGTTGTTGCATCTGAAATTTACTACATTACCAAATGCTAGTTGTTTTTTTGAAATTTGGCAATTTAATTCTGAAATGCATTTTCTGCAAAAACAGGCATTTATTTTGCATATGGGTATTTAGATATATTTTCTTAAAGTAATAGTAATGTCAAGCCAGATGAAATTATGTCAGAAAACTACAAGAAAAACTACACACCTTTTTTATGAATTTTCTTATTACGAAAAATCACAAAGCTGAAATTGTATCTAAAAGTCATTCAATAACTGAATGTTAATTTTTCTGTAGAAATTCGTCTCCTTAATTCTGAAATGCATTTTCTGCAGAAATATTTATTTTTCAAATGTGTATTTAGATTAATGTCTTTTTACCGACTGCAATAGTAAATATCCTCCCACAAATGTGCAAAACACCATTGTTGATGGTGCTTGCATTTGCCAAATTTCACCGACAAGTAGTTTTTCAGGGAAGGGGGAGATGCACGGCCCCCCTTTTCCCCCTGCCAGACCGCCCCTGCAGTAACATTACAAACTGCAATGGGCTAGTTACATAAACATAAGAAATCAATGACATCACTATTCAATATGTACTCAATCCCTTATTTACTTTTGAATTTCATAAATTATACATACTTAAATGTCTGAACTACAATTCATATTCTTTAAAAATCAGATTTCATGGACTCCATGCAAAATCGTCCGTAATTTTTATTGAAAATGTCCATTGTATGTTAATATGCTCGTATTTGGTATACAAGGCATATACTGAAAATGGAGCATTTCTTACTGCTCTACATAGTGACCTTAACATCACACTTTGAAAGTTTGAAAAACATCAGAGATTAGACCTAAATATTTATTGGCTATTATCCAAGGTCAACTACTTCACTTTAATTATACAATTTTAAAATCGTTTTTTTTTTTCTCCAATGTAATTTTCGTTTGTATAGGAATTTCAAGTTTTCGGCGCATGTTGGGCTACGTTGTGCTAAAAGAGTCTGACCTTTGTGGTGACATCTGTGCGAAAATGTCTTCGTCGGATACACTGCCAATATCTAATCCAAGCACTTCCAACACCTCCATGGAACAAGGAGTTAGGAGGGAGTCCCATCCTCATATCAAATGGGAGATTGGAGAATCTTATGAGGAAGAACAAGAGGATAACACGGTAAGCCTAAAATTCATTAAATATACTCTCCTGATGCAAGCTTCCTTGACACTCTTCCAGTCACCAGACTTATTATAAATGTCTAGCGATATTATGTAACCGAGTCATTAAAATGTCATTAACATTGTCTAATAAGTGAGCAATATTAGCTCAAAGCCATTAAAGAGAAAGTATCACCTTGTTTAAGAAGTTACAGCAACAATTTAGCTTGAAAGAGCTTAACTTGGTAGTAAATGCTTATCACAGGAAGTATCCAATTTTTTTTTTTACAAAACTAAGAGGCTTGTGCCATCAACTGATAAAATTGAGTACTACCATTCGATTTTGTCGGCCATCTTAGGAATTTTAGCACACACACATTACTATTTAACAAAGAAAAAACTGAAACCACATTATAACTACTTTCAATGGTTTATTACACAAAAATAACTACTGGATGGCGCCGGTTATTTTTGTAATTAAATATGGTAAAATGGTGCCATCCACATAGCCTACAAAAGGCAAGATTTCTGAATTAAGGTAGGCTAAGTCTGATGAAAATATTGACTTTTATGCCTCAACTATTGCTTGTCTTTCTTTTCAAAATGACTTGTAACGGGTTGAGAGTTTCACTTGAAAAAAATTTTAATGGGCAGTCTCACTTTGAAACAATTTGATTTTAGGAAAATGAGCATGAGAAATGAGGATAGACATGGAAATTGGAATTGGATTTGAGCCTATACCGATCATTAGATAAAATTTCCTGAATAGGCCTACATGGATTTGGATGGAAATGGAAAGTCCAAATTGGTGCCATTTCACTGAAGATGTGTAGCGCCCTCTACTGGATTAAAAGCATCAGCTCCATAGGAATACACGTCGTATAGAGGGCGCCACCAAATGCCACTGCTTGCTGATAGCTATGGAAAAATGGCGCCTATTTTGCAAACGTCTACATTTCTTCAATATGGAAGCTTTGCTGCAATTCTTATTGCCACAGCCATTCATACATATCTAGTAAGTGTGTACCATTTAAAAATTACTTGTTACATAGTGGGACTTTCCCTTTAAGGCTTGGCTCCTAATTACAGCAAGCCAACAGTACTATCATCGAGTAAGATTCATTTCCCAGTGCTAATTCCATGTTCAGATAGGCATAGCCTCATAGGCCTACCATCTTGACATGCTAGCATTGTTGGCATTCTTATTGGTATCAGTTTACTGTTTAGCATAAACCATATTAACTGGTAGGCCCCCTATGCTGCATGGATTTAATGATGGCAAGGCTATATTAAATAATAGACAATATCTAACCCCAATCCTAATATTTTATTACACACATGTTCAACATCAATGCTGATAAGTATATGTTGATACGGTATAATCAAAACACAACCCTATATAAGAAATTTATACGCAAATTTATCACAAATTTTGAATTGTCGTCATTACTTGGGCATTCAAGTATAACGCCCTAACTCAAGGAAATAATTTGCAAGTAGCTCAATTAAATCTCATTCTTCCGTGCCAAAACAACTTGTCAACAAAAATGGATCCTTTTCCGAGTACAACTATGCTAATTATTCAGAATTAACTTGCAAGACAATAAAAATTCAAAAACAGTGTAAAGGGAAAAAGTTAACACATTAAAATTCTTTATAGTTTAGGAATCTATAACAAAGCCATTACGATAAACGTGGCTAGTTTTTCAGGTTTGGTTCAGAAAAAAAAACATTGATTTGTCCTAAGATATTGACCATACGAAACCTTGGTTTTAATTAAAAGTCCAATGTCACGTAACATGAGTCCAAGAAATGTTGTGACGCCATTGCGGATTAATGGGTAAAACTAAAATGTTCATTGGATTAGATGTCAAATATTGATACAAACTTGTTATGCTATTAAAAATGGAGCAAAAACGTAGCCTAGGTTACATCAGCTATACTACTGCTGACTAAACAGTCCATTTTAGGACAGGTCTTTTTATGGGATCAATATTGAATGACATTTCAGAAGCGCATTTGATATGTTTACAACTAAAATTCGAGCATAAAACCTCTCAAAATTAATCGTTTCAAGCCTATAGAGAACAAAAAGTGCATACTGTGAAAGCACATATCATAACGCATGTCACCATGCAAAAGTAGGCCTATACCTCAAGCCATCAGCCATCACTTTTTCAAGTATTCTCATATTTGAATCAATAATTTAAATAAATAGAAGTGTGATAACTGCATGAAATGGTTTGAAATTAGTTCTTCTTGTTAAAAACTAATAGGCCTGTTTAAAGGGAAAGTCCCACTTTGTAACGGCTGTCCAGGCTGTGACAATAATAACTGTATAGCAGTTTCCATATTGAAGAAATCACGTTTGCCAAATACATATTAGGCGCTATTGTCCCATAGATTTAAGCAGACACGAGCAGTTGGTGGCGCCCTCTAGGACATGCATGTCTACTTGTTTCATGAGAGCTGCTTACTTTTATCCAGCAGAGGGCGCTACATACTGTAAGTAAAATGGTGTCTATTTGGGCTTTATATTTTCATCCAAATCCATGTATTCAGGACATTTTATTTAATGATTGGTAGGGTCATATCAAATTGGAATTTCCATGAATTACATAATTTTTTATGCTCTTAGACTTCCAACAACCTACTTCTTTCAAAGTGGGACTTTCCCTTTAAATATTAGTAAAATCCCAAATTGTTAGTAATTATGGTTGGTTCCAATAACTTTTGGCTTTGGGTCGGCACCTAGCGTCAGTTTTACTTTCATCTTTGCAGCTGTTATCCATGGTGGCTTTCATTGGTTCACTGTGGCATGGAAAATTGTAGGTTAGGATTCGTCCGCTACTGAGATCCTAACTTGTTTTCTGTAGGTTAGGATTTTGGTAGCATAGGAATCCTAACCCACAATTTTTCATGCCACAGAGGACCAATGGAAGCCCTCATGGATGGCAACTGCAAAGGATGAAAGTAAAACTGAATCTAGGTGGCTAATCAAGGCGGGAAATTATTGTAACAGACTATAAGTCCCAAGACAAATTTGGATAAAAAAGATCACGTTAATTTTGTCACTTTCTTGAATTGCTATATAACAAGAAATCCTAGTAAAATAAAGGTTCAGTAGTTTTCTGGCAATCCAAGCCACAAAAATGTCTTCTATAAGTTCCAAGAAGGCTTTGTGCACTTAAATTCGCCCTCTTGGGAATGGAGAGAAAAGTGTTTCGTCCTGTATATGCAACTGAAGTACAAGTTGTAATATTGACTTTTATGAAGTGGATTTATTTCTCAAGAATTCAATGTTTGCAGTTTGCATGCACCTTTTATAGTTTATTCTTGTGAAAATTCGGACATCCATCAGTGCACCATAAAAAACTAGCCTTTGCCAGAAAATTAATCCATTGACTCAGGATCAGTAGCGATTTAGATTAGTAAATTTATGCAAATTAAATTACTAAATTAAAATTAAATTATTTAATTTGTATTCATGAATCCCAAAAATAGGTATATACAAAATTCAATCTAAAAATAGCAAGCCTAAATCATCATTGACTTCCCCATTACCTCTGATAAACTATATTAATTAAAATAATAAGTCAGGGAAATTAGTTTGGGTTGGTCAGTCATAGTCAGGAAAATGATTTTGTACAATTTAGCGTGAACCATATTGTAGTAAATAAATTGACATATCGACTAACACTGGTTAACTCCAGGTTAACCTTTGTTTTCTTGACATTCCTTAATGTTAATTAGCCCAAATCAGTCACGTGATCGTATTAATCCAGGGTTAACGCTTAACCCTTGCTTGTGCACCTGACCCTAAAGTTGTTCATATGACCAATGGGTGTGAACGAAGTTCTATAGAATAAATCTGAAATGACCCTTGACAATGTTTTGGTCTATATTAGATTTGTGCAAATGTGACATAAATGGACAAGACTGACATTAACTTGATTTGGCCCGATTTGATTGTGTCTTATTTCAGACATGTTGACAAGCAGCTCTATATAAGCTGGGAAATATAATGATTTTTCATGCGAGTAACGATATGGTCACATAAACATGGCAACATGCTGGTTATTTTTAGTCAGTATTGTGGCTAACGCGATATGCATTGGAACAGGAGTTTTCACGTCAATCCATCTTGTTAATTGTGATCATATGCTATAGGGTCCATATACTTTCCAGTAACTTTGTTATTCCTACATCACCTTGAACTATTATTACAATGGTGAATATTGCAACAATATTGGGTGTAAAATTAAGTCAAACGAATCGATTTATTTGTCATGAAAATGGAACCGAAAAAACCTTCGCTGCGTACACATAAATAATTTGATACAATTATGGTAAGTGGAGTCCAATGTATAATTCAGTTTTGAAAAATGTTATACAGTATACAACACGTGATCGATATATAATTGGAATATAAAGTGCGAGTATCGATTTGTGCATTGTTTATTTAAAATGTCCACAGGTGAAACTGTGTTTTTCAAGAAATTAAGTGATAGACTTACATTGATTTTTCTACTTTGGGAAAACATGAAATTTCTTTGCTTGTTATATAATGGCCCATGTAATGGTGCTCTGTATTTCTAAATGTCACATCTCCAGATAATTATTTGTGCCTTATTCAGAATTAAATATAGATTAAACGTAGGCCAATACAAGTAGGCCTAGTAACAGATTTTGGAAAATTCTATGGGGGGGGGGGGAGGGATGGGTGCAATCGATGTGGGTCCTGGTATGAAAAGTTCCATTAAATATGTGTAAATGTGACTTTTTTATCATCTAGGCACAAGTAAATAAATAAGCACAGGCATGCCTAGCACATACTAAACCAAAACTGGTGGAAATAAGCTTTAATCCTGCACAAAATAAAAAAGGAATGAAAAAAATGGCAACATTTATAAGATGCCATGGACTGGACAAATATTTCATTATCAATTGAAACAGCCTGCTATATGAATTCGTCTTGCATTGGAACAGCACGACTGAAAACTCGTTATATATTTTGCAATATTGCAAAGATTTATTAAATTTCTATGAGGCCAGTATAGCGGATCCATTCAATTTTTCTTTTTTTCTGTTTTTTTTTTGGGGGGGATGGAGGGGGGAAGGAGTGGTGATTTGGTGTTCCAGTTGAATTTAAAGGGACAGTTCCACCTTACCTCAAATATTATTTGCAAGAAAGAGGGGGAAAAAACAACCAACATGCAGAACGTATAGAAATTGGAATTTAATAAACATTCAATATAGGCCTAGTTATTAATTTTGAAACATGCCAATATGGACAATCTCGATGGTTGATAATAGCCATGTTAGAAGTCATTTTGTCAATCCCTATAGCAATAAACTTCATGGCTTACAAGTTTTTGCATAACAGAGAATGCACATAACTATTCCAGAGATAAAGTAAAGCCCCCTTGCACGCAGCGCCATTCTGCCTGGGTGGGGAACTATTATAAAAATGGCGCCTATCTTTATTGGAAACATCGTGATTTCTGAATTACGATAGCTGAACTGCAATTATTAATAAGACTATCCTTCTTTATTATTAATAATCTTAATTTTAAGATTCATTTGTCACAAAGTGGGACTGTCCCTTTAACTATTACAAGGGTGACAGCACCTTTGAAGTCTGAACTTTTTTATTTGATTGGGGGGGGGAAGGGGAAGAAGAAGCCTAATCGTCCCATCCCCCTAAATTGGCGCCTGTATGATGTCACATACGGTATGCTGGACAAAATGTTAAGGCCTGGTTGCACAGAAACTTTCAATAAGCATCATGGTTGATTATATCATGTGAAAATTGTGATAAGATTCCTTGAAGCATCACATGTTAGTGTCCAAACCATATTAGCCATCCTCTGGCACCTTCAAAAGAGTTGCAAATTCATAATGGCTTATGGCTAATGGCTTGGACACTAGGACAAGATAGGAGTAAGTATAAATTCAAGACTGAAGCCATTTTGGAACTACGTAAGCAAGGGGGTCCCAGGTGTCTCTTTTACTATAGCTTTTTAAAGCTGTAATGACACCACTAATGTAGAAACAAATGAAGTTACAACACTTGGAGTTGTCACAATAGTGAATACTTTATCCAAGTGGTTAGTGCATCAAGTGTGCAATTAATGTTGTTCATCAAATTAGGGATGTAGTCACACGCAATATAAAAATATGACCTAGCCCTTGATATTAATTTCTTATGCATTTCAATGGTCGTGTATATGCATCATGCATGCAGGGATGATAACAATGCATCTGAATTTTATACATTAATTTTTGTATGAGTGCATGTGTGTTCTGCTTATAGAGATCATTAATTATTAATGAAGATAGCTAATTAATTATTTCGGAATTACAATTAAGTCAAGTACAACCTCCAAAAAAACAAACTTCTAATAATAACAACAAGCTACAGGAGTTATCATTAATGCTTAATTTATGCAGTGTGGCAATGCTATACAAGCGGTGTTTCATGCATGCATAATCAATGAGTGTTGTATGTAACAATTTTAGATAATCTATTAGGTCCTGATGTACCACATAGATTATGTTTGCATTTTATAAACATAAAACCATGGTCAGGCTTAACTATATATACTTTGCCACTGCAAACTAAATTACTCCATGAAAATTTGATAATTTACCATAATAAATGAAGTCAAACTTTGCAAATCAGTTTTAGTAAACAGAATGATGTTTTATACTTATAATGCTATAAACAAAACTCAAATTCAGAATCGATATAGCCTTAGGATCAAAGTGATCTAAATCTTGGCATGCATATTTTACAGTAGGCCTATACATTTAACATTTTTTTTCAAATATGTGGTATTAACTATATAGTGGTAAACTATTAATGCAGAAAATGCATTTAAGAATAATGGTGATAAATTTTGCAGAAAAATTTAAATTCTGTAAAAGCATGATCTGCTTTTGCATAGAAATCGTGCTGAACCTTAATTTTTCTGCAAAACTTCTCTATCTTGATTCTGAAAATAAAACTGCAGAAACTTTTTTGTATGGAAAATCAATATTAAATATAACGAATATATATATATCTGTATCATAAAAAATAATTTTTAAAGTATATATATAATGGCTCGTATCCCATGCAACCATCCTGCGCTTATAGGACATAACCCCTTTATAGCATAAATTATAATGAAATGAACCATTTCACTGCAGTATTTCTAATTTATATTTGAAGGGGAATTCTCACAAGACATAAATTTATTGTTACAAGAGAGGAAAATAAAAGTGGAAATCAAAAACGTAATGCTAATGTAAAAAAGATTTACCAATAATGAAAAATAAGACTGTTCAAACTCTTCATTTCAATAACACTGGAAGGATCAAGAGTTTCCATTTTATATAGTAAAGAAACGCCATCTGGTCAGAATAATGATAACTTTAACGCATTGACTTATTGTGTCGGCCATCTTGAAAACCTATTCAAGGGGGCTGTCCACACTTAACAAAATGCATGCTTCTACGGGAATCTCCATGTTAAGTAAATTAAAGTACCGGTACAAATTAATCAATAATGGCTAAACATAAATTGACGGGGTTTGATTTTTTATGAAGGACAATTAAAT
>JAQIXP010005280.1:0-10603 GCA_034700285.1 Proteroiulus fuscus | reverse complement strand
GAAATGTAAGATTTTAATTTCGGACTTGAACTTTCATGAAGGCAGAATCGGATTTGAAAATTGGAATGTTATATTCCGAACATTGAATGCAGCTGGAACTGGAATTCATAAGTGCTATTTTTGCTGGAACTGAGAAGGTATTGTGTTCGCGTTATATATTTATGGTGAACATTGGTGAGATCTGAAAGGATGTCATCGAGATCAACGGAATATGCCACCATTGGAGGGGAAGAACTGTTTCTGTCGAAAATGAAAGCGAGTTCGACAAATGTGATGCCTTTGCCGGGAGGAATTGTAGGAGAGAACTTTCCTGAAGTGTTGATGGGAGTACCTAATAAGATGGAATCTTCCTTCACATTTGACCACGGGAAGGAGAAGTGTCGAAGCGATTCATCGTCGATAAAAAGGATCCAGGCGGCAAATTTGAAGATGCGTCAAGATATCTTGCGGTTGAAGATTGCTGAAAGAAAACTTAAGATGGCGCATCAAGAAGAGGAATTTCATGATCAACGTGAGTTAATCAAATTGGAGTATGAAGCGATGCAATCGGAAGTGGATTTCAATGATGGATCTCGTGTGGGGTCTGACATGGATGTCACGGGTGGGACCAGGATGCTTGCTCGGGAAAAAGTGATTACGAGGATTTCTCAGGCTCAGCAGGGTGATGGAACTGCTGTTATTGGGAAAATCAACGCTGCTCACGATGTTGTTGTCAGGGATGGACAGTGCATTCAAGGAGAGAACGGCATTATTTCTCAGCCGCAAATGCCAACGCCTGCATGTGAATGTGTAAGAAGAGGATCAATTGCAAGCGTGCCTGTTCCGGAGAATTGCACGGTGGAGTTGCTACCACCACCCATTCCGTCACCATCAGTGTCCATTTTGATGGATAATTTTCCCCAGACATCTGTTCCGACTATCACGTTCCAACAAAGAGAATGGCGGAAAACAATAGGGAAAGATCTACCAAAGTTTGGTGGGGATCCGGAGGAATAACCAGAATTTGTGAATCGTTTTCGTTCATCGACTAGCAAGTCTGGATACGACGAACAAGAAAACATGAGTCGTCTCCGATGTGCGCTCGTAGGGAAGGCCAAAGAAGCTGTACGCGATCTCTTGTTAGTGTCTGATGATCCTGGAGAGATAATTGCTGCTCTTCAGAAAAAATTCGAGCGACCAGACCATGTGATTCGTCTCCTTCTTGGTAATATACGGAAACAATACCCTCCGAAGGATGGTTACTATGCCAGATTCTGCAAGTTCGCCGAGGCGGTTTGTCATTACGTCGCGATTGGGGAAAGTCTACGTAGACCTTCTTATCTGTACAACTCGATCGTCTTAGATGAACTGATTCGAAAGTTGGGAGAATTCTACCGACAGAGATGGGCTCAGTATGTCGTCGGATCAAGATTGGAAGACACGTCGTTTAAGGATTTTTCGATGTGGATAAGACAGGAGGCCATCTATAATGAAAAATTGATTGATCCTGCAAATTTGAAGAAATGTTCACAAGAAAATAAGAACAAGAGCTTCGTTATGGCTACTTCGGGAGAAGACAAAGATCCGACAAGAAGGAAAGCCTCGACCGAGGACGGATGTTGCCTGTTTTGTAAAAAACCGGGTCACGAAATAATTAAATGTTACGCATTCCAGAAATTGAAACCAGAAGAGCGATGGAATGCTATAAAAGAAAAAACATGTTTCAGATGTTTGAAGACCGGACATCGAGCCATGAAATGCTTGAAAAGAAATAAGTGCGAGTACGAAGGATGTGGTAGACATCACCACACCATATTACATAATCTGGATCGTGTTGTTCCCGTTTCAAGTCCTTCAATTCATTCGGGTTCGGTCGGGTATACGTGTGACAGATGTGAAAGTTCTACCGAAAGTATTGCCGGTGGTGTTTAAGGGATTTTCTGGATTCATACGAACATTTGCCATGTTGGACGATGGTTCCGAAGTTACCATTTTGGAGCAGGCCATCGCCGATCGACTGGGATTGAAGGGACCAATGGAGCCGTTCCAGTTGAAGACAGTGAATGGAGTATCAGCAGAGACATCACATCGAGTGCATTTACAAATACAAGGAGAATCTATAGATAGAACTTTTAAACTGGATAATGTACGAACATTGCGTGTCTTGCCATTGCGCCATCAAGCAGTCAACGTGTCAAAGTTGCAGCAGAAATGGAAACATCTCCAGGATGTAAAGTTGCCATCGCTGAAGGATGCTAAACCCACCTTGTTAATTGGTCAAGACCATGGTGAACTTATTGCCGCCAGAAAATGTGTGACAGGGCCTTGGAAATCGCCGATCCTGTCCAGAACATAATATTGGGTCGTACATAAGACAATTGCTAGTTCAAGAGGAAGATTCAATTGAGAATCAATACAATGCGACTGGATTCAAGAATCCTTGGACGATGATCTACGCCAAACGATCAAGGACTCCTTTACTACGGAGTCATTTGTTGTGAAAATCAAGGATGATCGACCACATTCAAGAAAGGACAGGAAAGCACAAAAGATATTGGATGCCACCACGAAGCGTGTGGGACGAAGATTTGAGACAGGATTGCTGTGGCGTAAAGAGGATTTTACATTTCCAAGGAGTAAGGGTCAGGCTCTTCGAAGACTTGTGTGGAGCAAAAAATGGATCAAGATTCTGCTTATGCTAGACAGTATTGTGAAAAGATCGAGGACTATTTAACGAAAGGTTACGCAAAGGAATTAAGTAAAGAGGAAGCTGCAATCGAAGGACCTCGTACGTGGTATCTACCACATTTGGCTGTCTGGAACCCGAACAAGCCCGGAAAGATGCGATTTATCTTGGATGCTGTGGCTAAAGTTCAGGGTACCAGTTTCAAGGATACTCTCTTGGCAGGACCGGATCTTCTTTCACCACTGGTGGGAGTCCTTGTCAAGTTCCGACAATGCCGGATTGGATTTTCTGGAGACAAAAGAAATGTTTCATCAAGTTTAGATACAAGACGAGGATAAGACAGCGCAAAGATTCCTCTGGAGAGGAATGGATCATTCCAGAGAGCCAAAGGTTTTTGAGATGCAGGTTATGACATTTGGCTCTGTGTTCATTATGTTCTGCACAGTACGTAAAGAACTTGAATGCTGCAGAATTTCGTGATGAGTTTCCTAATGCTGCATCGGCCATCATGGAGCGTCATTACGTGGATGATTACCTCGACAGTTACAAGACAGAAGCGGATGCCATTGGCTAAATTCGGGATGTTATCAATGTTCATGATCAAGGCGGTTTAGCCATCTGTGGATGGATTTGTACATCACCCATCATCCACGAGACCATTCCTCAGGAATTGCGAGCAAAGCATGTGACTGATGTTCCTCTTGGATCGGATCTTCAGACGGATCGGGTTCTGGGCCTGCATTGGAACACCGAGCAAGACATCTTTGTTTTCAAACTAGTTTCATAAGATAGAACCGGAGATTCTTGATGGAACAAAGAGACCAACGAAACGACAGTGCTTAAGACTCATAATGTCGGTGTATGATCCGTTGGGATTTCTGTCCCACCTTCTTGTTCGGGCAAAGATTCTTCTCCAGGATGTTTGGAGATCAGAAATCGGGTGGGACGATGAGCTCACCGACAGCATGAACATCTGATGGCACTATTGAATGCAGAAATTGACAAGGATAACCGATGTCCGAATTCCGAGATGTAATTGTGTCAAACTGTCAGAATGCAACAACATTCAGCTGCACGTTTTCTGTGATGCCAGCGAAAAGGCATTTGCAACTGTAACCTACCTTCGCTACCAGGATGACGATCATGGGGAAGTCCGTGTTGGTTTCATTATGTCAAGAACTCATGTTGCGCCTTTGAAACCAATGACCATCCCTCGTTTGGAACTATTTTCTGCGGTTATGGGAAGCCGCTTGGCTGCCACTCTTCATCGCGAATTGGATATCAAGATCAGGTCCACCACCTTTTGGATGGATTCATCAACCATTTTCTGCTGGCTCAGGTCGAGTGCCAGTCGTTTTAAAACATTTGTAGCTAACCGTGTAGGGAAAATCAAAGAACTTGTAGACATCTCTGATTGGCACAAAGGACAATGTCGCAGATGACGCTACGAGACACTGCAGATGTTGATTTCTCTCCATCGAGTCATTGGTGGAATGGGCCATCATTTTTGTCTACCAGAAAGCGAGTGGCCAAAAGAGGATGGAACGGTTCTGATTCCCAGAAACGAGGAAGACATTCTGGAACTTCAATCAAACCGGTAGTGTATGTTTCTTCTATTAGTTTGGATCAAGCTCTTCCAGATGTGACAAGATTTTCCTCGTGGACAAGATTGCTCCGGGCAACTGCATGGATGTTGCGATTCCTGAGGTGTCGATAAGAATGCATTGGAAGAGATCTTAAGTTGAGTGAGATTTGGAATGCGGAAAAGATGTGGTGGAAATATTCGCAACAAGAGTTTTCCTGAAGAAATTTAATCATTGAGACAGGCGGAGCCACTGCCCAAAACATGTCGCCTTCATCAATTGTGTCCAGCTTTTGATGCTGATGGTATAATACATCTCAGGGGGCGACTGGTGGATGTTGATGTGCTGCAGGAGGATGTAAGAAGTCCACCCATTTTGGATTCAAGACATCCCTTTGTGCGACTGTTAATCGACCATTACCACTGTAGAGCGAGTCATCAGGGTCAGGAATTTGTAGTAAATGAACTCCGACAGCAATACTGGATTTTGAGACTGTTCTGTCGTGCAAAGTGCTTGGAACCGGTGTCAGGAGTGTAAAAATCGTCATGCATTACCAAGAGTTCCTGAAATGGGTTTACTGCCTGAAGCAAGAATGTGCGTTAGACAAAGACCATTTACTTGCACCGGTGTCAACTACTTTGGCCCTATGTCAGACCATTTACTTGTCTGACGACCAGGGCTGTCCATTTGGAGGTTGCTGGCGACCTCTCCGCAGATTCATGTATTATGTCCATCAGAAGATTGATCGGTCGGTGAGGGTGCCCTCGTGAGATGCACTCCGATAATGGGACCAGCTTCCACGTGGCCTATAATAAACTGAAAAAAGCTGTAATGGAATTGGATCTAGACAGGATAAACCAGGAATGTTTGTGCCATTCCATTGTGTGGCATTTCAGCTCTCCTTTATGCCCCCACATGGGGGGAGTTGGGAACGTCTCGTGCGGTCAGTAAAAAGGTCTTTGGAATACACTTTAAAAGAGCAATATCCCCATGAAGAGGTATTGCATACCTTGCTGGTGGAGGCCAAAAGTACCATCAATGGATGTCCTCTCACTCATGTGTCTCTGGACCATTGCGATGATGAAGCTTTAACATCATCTCATTTTCTGCTTGGGTCAAGTAGTACCACTGTACCTCCAGGGAAGTTTTCATCTTCAGAAGTTAATCTTAGGAAAAGTTGGAGAGCGGCCCAAGCACTGGCAGACCAGTTTTGGCAACGCTGGATCCGAGAGTATTTACCTACTCTTACTAGAAGAACAAAGTGGAATAAACGGGTCGACGAACCAAGACTTGGAGATGTGGCTATCATTGTGGATGAGGAATTGCCGAGAAATCGTTGGATAAAGAGCAAAATTATTGGCCTACATCCTGGAAAAGATGGAGTGATCCGTGTCGTCGACGTGAGAACCTCTCTTGGGACCTTCAGACGTCCGGTCTCTAAACTTTGTATTCTCAACATGCAAGGTAGCAATTAAGTGGATACACTGGGGGAAGTATGTTGCCGTCGAGAATCTTAGATATTGGAAATTTTAGAGGGTTTTCACAGAGCAAGAACACATGCAGAGCGCGAGCACATGCATTGCGCGTGCGTAGCACACTTGCATGTTGAAATTTGAAATGATAGGAGAAAAAGAAGGAAATTTTTGAGTTGGAATTTTATGGCTGGAAAGTAGTGGACGTTATGTCCAAACTGCAATGGCATACAAGTAATACAGTTTTATTTATTTAACATAAAAACTCAAAAACATTCAGTAGTGTCTTACAGTAGTTTGTTTTTAAATATTATGTCTGCGATCGGAAATAAAGTAAAGTGAATTTACAAGTGAATATTGTGAGTGTGCCTGCCAAATTCGAAAATCAAGATACAGTCCTCTGTTAGTCGCCAGGAAATATTACACTTTATAACTTCACTAAAATACATGTAATTAAGTTTAACTTTGTTCGAAGAAAAAACATTAAAAATTTCCCCCTATAGTTGAGCTTCTCAGCCGAACCAAGTAACGATACATGAACGACCAAGTAATGATACATGTACCCAAATTTAAATTGGTTCGGAGGCAAGACATTAAGAATTTGCCCCCTGAAGTTGTTTTACAGCTGAGCCAAGTAACGACACATGTACCCAAAATTCACATGATTCAGTGACAAACACATTAAGAATGAATTTGCCTCCTAAAGTTGGACAACTCAGCCAAACCAAATAATGATACATTCACCGAAATTTAGCTTGATTCGGTGGCTAAAACATTAAGAATTTACTACCCTAAAGTTGGGCTTTTTAGCCTAACCAAGTAACAATACATGTACCCACATTTAATTTCATTTGGTGGCAAAAATCCTGAACAATTTGCCCCCTAAAGATGGGCTTTTCAGCAGAACCAAGTAACGTTAAATGAACAATACATAATGTTCGGTCAGCAGCGTAGCAAGGGTATCAGGAGCCCGGGGCGGGTACCCAAGCAGAGGCACCTTAAATTCTTGTAAATTCTTGCACTTATTGAAAAATTGAAAAAATGGCGCCGCAGGAAACTTTTTTGCCCAAAAACACTCAAAAATGAGCTAAAAATTACCTTAAGTGCTAGTTATTCAGTGGGTGGGCATCAAGATTTGGGGCCACCTCAAAGTGGGGGCCCGGGGCAGCCCACCCACCATCGCTATGCCACTGCATTCGGTGGCAAACCATTAAGAATTTGCCCCCTAATGTTAAGCTTTTCAGCTGAACCAAGTTATGCCACATGAGCAACATGTGTACCCAAAATTAACTCGATTCGGTGGCAAACACATTAAGGATTTGCTCCCTAAAGTTGAGCTTTTCAGCTGAACCAAGTAATGCCACATGTACTCAAAATTAACTTGATTTGGTGGAAAAACATTAAGAATTTGCTACTATAAAGTTGGACTTTTCAGCCTAACCAAGTATCAATACATGTACCCAAAACTTGGGTATAAAAACTTTGGTTCGGAGGCCAAACATTAAGAATTTGCCATTAAGTGTTGAGCTGTTCAGCCGAACCAAGTAACGCTACATGAATGATACATGTACCCACATTTAATTTGATTCGGTGGCAATATTATGATTAATTTGCCCCCTAAAGTTGGGCTTTTCAGCAGAACCAAGTAATGAAACACGAACAACACATGAACCGTTCGGTGGCAAAACTATTAAGAATTTGTCCCCTAATGTTAAGCTTTTCAGCTGAACCATGAAACGCCACATGAACAACACATATACCTAAAATTAACTTGATTTGGTGGCAAACACATAAAGAATTTGCCCCCTAATGTTGAGCTTTTCAGCTCAACCAAGTAACGACATATGTACCCAAAATTAACTTTATTCGGTGGTAAACACAATAAGAATTTGCCCCTAAAGATGAGCTTTTCAGCTGAACCAAATAATGCCACATGAATGCCACATGTACCCAAATTGACATGAGTCAGTGGCAAACACATTAAGAATGAATTTGCTTCCTTAAGTTGGGCATTTCAGTCGAACCAAGTAATGATACAGGTACTAAAATTTAACTTGGTTCGAAGGCAAAACATTAATAATTTGCCCCCTATAGTTGAGCTTCTCAGCCGAACCAAGTCACGATACATGAAAGACTAAGTAGTGATACATGTGCCCAAATTTAAATTGGTTTGGAGGCAAGACATTAAGAACTTGCCCCCTAAAGTTGAGTTTTACAGCTGAACCAAGTAACGACACATGTACCCAAAATTAACTTGATTCAGTGGCAAACACATTAAGAATTTGCTACCTTACAGTTGGGCTTTTCAGCCTAACCAAGTAACAATACATGTACCCACATTTAATTTCATTCGGTTGCAAAAATCATGAACAATTTGCCCCCTAATGTTGGGCTTTTCAGCAGAACCAAGTAACAATACATGTACCCACATTTAAGTTCATTCGGTGGCAAAAATCACGAACAATTTGCACCCTAAAGTTGGGCTATTCAGCAGAATCAAGTAACGATACATGAATGACGCATGTACCGTTTTGGTGGCAAAACCATTAAGAATTTGCCCCCTAATGTTGAGCTTTGCAGCTGAACCAAGTAATGCCACATGAACAACAAATGTAAAAATTAACTTGATTTGGTGGCAAAAACATTAAGAATTTGCTACATAAAGTTGGACTTTTCGGCCTAACCAAGTAACAATACATGTATGTACCCAAATTTAACTTGGTTCTGAGGCCAAACATTAAGAATTTGTCCCCTATAATTGAGCTTTTCAGCCGAACCAAATAATGATACATGAACGATACAAATACACAAAATTAACTTGATTTGGTGGCCAACACTTTAAGAATTTGCCCCTAAAGTTCGGCATTTCAGATGAACCAAGTAATTAATGATACATGTACCCAAATTTAGCTTGAATCGGTGGCAAAAACATTAAGAATTTGTTACCCGGAAGTAAGGCTTTTCAGCAGAACCAAGGAACTACACATGTACCATTTGGTAGAAAAACCATCAAGAATTTACCCCCTAATGTTGAGCTTTTCAGCTGAACCAAGTAACAAAGTACCCAAAATTAACTTGATTCAGTGGCAAACACATTAAGAATGAATTTGCCCCCTAGTTGGGCATTTCAGCCGAAAAATGTAATGATACATGTACCCAAAATTAACTTGAATCAGTGGCAAGCACATTAAAAATGAATTTGCCCCCTAAAATTTGGCATTTCAGCTGAACCAAGTAACGATACATGTACCCAAATTTAGCTTGATTCGGTGGCAAAAACATTAAGAATTTGGGATCTACGTCATAATAGCCCGGACAAAATAGCCCCTACATTTCAGCCCGATAAAAATAGCCCTAAGACACAATAGCCCAATACAAAAATAGCCCCAAGATACAATAGCCCGTAAAAAAATAGCCCCTTGACACAATAGCCCGTTATAAAAATAGCCCAATGCAAAATAGTCCGATAAAAAGTAGCCTTTCATAAAATATCTAAAGTATGTAAGACACAATGATGTAAATAATGTAAAAAAAAATTAATAAAATAGCCCTGACTAAAACAATACCACATATTTCACTGATTTTTTAACATTATTTCAAGGTCAATATTCAAATGTCAAATAGATGATACAGAGCAATACATGAATAAAGATTTTATAAGCATAAATCTGTCACTTCATTACTGTCTGTATTTGCTGTGCAAATTTGAAATGTAGACTTCTCAGAATAATTCCAAACTATTGTTTATTAATAATATAAGTTATCAAAGCACTGGCGAATATAGGTTTTTTGAACAGGGGGTACTGCAGGCCAGTGGGCGCCCAATGATCCCAGCCAGGGTAACCCTACCCACCAGATTTCACGATTTAGTACACCCAAAGTGATTGAACAGGGGGTACAGCAGTACCCCTTCTACCCCGCTAGAGCCGCCAGTGTATAAAAAGACACTACCTTGGCCTACTGCCTAATTCATGTCTAAATGATAATTATTAATTTTAGAATACCAAATGTTAATGTTAAGCTATGTTATAACAGGCTATTTCTAATGGGGCTATTATGTCTAGGGGCTATTTTTTTATTGGGCTATTGTGTCTTAGGGCTATTATTTTATCGGGCTATTGTGTTTTAGGGCTATTTTTGTATCGGGCTATTGTGTCTTAGGGCTATTTTTGCATCTGGCTGAAATGGAGGAGCTATTTTGTCCGGGCCATTATGACGTGACACC
Source organism: Proteroiulus fuscus (assembly GCA_034700285.1). NCBI lineage: Eukaryota > Metazoa > Arthropoda > Diplopoda > Julida > Blaniulidae > Proteroiulus > Proteroiulus fuscus. The sequence goes on along the minus strand of JAQIXP010005280.1, from coordinate 658 downwards.
AAGAATTTGCTACCCTAATCTGGGCTTTTCAGCCTAACCAAGTAACAATATATGTACCCAAATTTAACTTATTTTGGATGCCAAACATTAAGAATTTGCCCCCAAGTGTTGAGCTTTTCAGCCGAACCAAGTAATGGATACATGAACGATACATGTACACACATTTAATTTGATTCGGTGGCAAAATCATGAACAATTTGCGCCCTAAAGTTGGGTTTTTCAGCAGAACCAAGTAATGATACATGAACAACACAGGCAAAACCATTAAGAATTAGCCCCTAATGTTGAACTTTTCAGCTACCATGTAACGACACATGTACCTAAAATTAACTTGATTTGGTGGCAAACACATTAAGAATTTGCCCCCTAAAGTTGAGCTTTTCAGCTGAACCAAGTAACGACATATGTACCCAAAATTAACTTAATTCGGTGGCAAACACATTAAGAATTTGCCCCCTAAAGTTGAGCTTTCCAGGCAGACCAAGTAATGCCACATGAACGATACATGTACTGTAAGATGGCCGCCCCAAACCCACCTTGCACGGGGTTCAAATAAGTTAATGCAAGGTGGGCGGGTCAGCTGAGGTCATTGGTGAAAGAATTCGGGTCAGGTGACTGAACCGAATTCTTTCACGAATGACCATGGGCGCCATCTTGG
>JAQIXP010005279.1:0-10603 GCA_034700285.1 Proteroiulus fuscus | reverse complement strand
AGGGGAAATTGTTGTTGCAAGGAAAGTCAGGGAAAAAGCTTTTCTTGTCAGGAAAGTCAGGGAAAATTGTTGTTGCAGGAAAGTCAGGAGAAATTGTTGTTGCCAGGAAAGTCAGGGAAAACTTTTCTTGTCAGGAAAGTCAGGAAAAACTTTTTTTGTCAGGAAAATCAGGGAAAATTGTTGTTGTCAAGAAATTACGAGAAAGCTTTTCTTGTCAGGAAAGTCAGGGAAAAAGCTTTTCTTGTCAGGAAAGTCAGGAAAAATTGCTGTTGCCAGGGAAGTCAGGGAAAAAACTTTTCTTGTCAGGAAAGTCAGGAAAATCAGGGGAAATTGTTCTTGTCAGGAAAGGAAGAGTAGGCCTAAGCTTTTCTTGACAGGGAAGTCAGGGGAAAATGTTGTTGCCAGGAAAGTCAGGGAAAATTGTCGTTGTCGTCTGGAAAGTCAGGAAAAACTTTTCTTGTCAGGAAATTTAGGGAAAAAGCTTTTCTTGTCAGGAAAGTCAGGGAAAATTGCTGTTGCCAGGGAAGTCAGAAAAAAACTATTGTCAGGGAACTTAGGAAAAATTGTTCTTGTCAGGAAAGTCAGGGAAAATTGTTGTTGCAGGAAAGTCAGGAAAAATTGTTGTTGCAGGAAAGTCAGGAGAAATTGTTGTTGCAGGAAAGTCAGGAGAAATTGTTGTTGCCAGGAAAGTCAGGGAAAACTTTTCTTGTTAGGAAAGTCAGGAAAAACTTTTCTTGTCAGGAAAATCAGGGAAAATTGTTGTTGTCAAGAAATTACGAGAAAGCTTTTCTTGTCAGAAAAGTCAGTGGAAATTTTTGTTGCCAGGAAAGTCAGGGAAAACTTTTCTTATTAAGAAAGTCAGGGGAAAGTTGTCATGGAAAACTGCCAGGAGCAACTGTATTTGTTTTTGGGGATGACCTCATCTACCCAAAAACAGTGTTATCAAGTGTTATGAAATTCGCTTCAGTTAAATCCACTCGAATCTTTATGAATCTCCTTGAAATCCCTGGAAATACTGATGAATTTTGATAAGCGAAGATTCGCTGATCAACTTTTTTCTTCATTCAAAATTAACTTTTTAAAAAATATAATTTCCATGAAAAAAATACTGAAAAATAAGAGATTTTAACCATTTGAATACTTTTCGTTTGGAGAATACCAATGAGCAAGAAGGGATCATGGGGGGGTCAAAGGGCAAGAAAGATTCGGTGAATAACACCTTAATATACAATGGCCCCTTACCTCCTGTTTTTCCACCCCAAGTGACCTCTTACATGTAGGGGGGTCAAACTTTTTTATGGCCATTATGTATGTATATCGATTTCGCATTGAAAGAAACAGCCTAACTGGTCAATGAAGTAACAAATGCCAGTAGGTGGCGTTCAATGCATGATGATAAACATCCAAAAATAGCATTGAAAAATGCGATATTGTTGTTTATCATTATTTTGGATGCTGGCCACCTGCTAGATTCGTCATTTGCCCTTCATTTGACATTGAGGCCTGCATGTGCACATTGTAATTAATTTCATTGTGGGAAAAAAAAAAAAATAATACATAAGGGTTTGTATATGAGGAAAATAACAAAAAGCTTTTTTGTATTTATTATTATTATTTTTATATGAAAAAAAAAATCAAAAGGAAATAGCCTAATTTTGTAGAAAATTATGATAATATCCCTTGGTATAATAATAGTCAGGCTATTCGTAAGCTAAAATCTACCAAAAAAAAAAAAAGCCAGGTACCTGCTTCTAGGCCCTGGTGCATTTCGAAATGTAATAGGTAATGACCGGCTGGCGGCTGATGGCTATTGGATCTTTGGTAATCCGCCATGACACTGCACGGGAATTTAAAGGTCACTTGAAATAAGCATTCCCTATAAAAAAAATCGCATAAAAAAAACCCTGTTTTCTAGACGCATGTGCAATTCGAAATGAAATTTGCGATTAGTGCCAGGTGCAATTCGAAGTTATAATCTGCCATCGCGAATCTCTTGAATTATTTAAACCGTGTATAATTCATAATGGTATTATTAGGCCTATTTTTATTATTAGTTTTCGGTGTCCCAGAAACCGTTCCAATTAGAATAGTCAGTGACAGGAACCGCCCCCTAAAATGCGTGCTTCCGGTTCCACACTCCACCCTCACTCTCCCCAAAACTTATTATTTTTCTATTATTATTATTATAATAGTCCAAAGTGGAATTCGTTCACTGCCCCCCCCCCTACTTTGTTTGATGCTGGGTCATTCATGTGTACTGACCACATCAGTGCTTTTTTTTTGGCCATTGCATTGGTCAAAAGAGATTTTCTTGACCATTCAGTCAGTGACCAGTCTGAAATTTTCCATTCCAAATTCTTGCGGTTTTTTTTGTTTTTCGTAAAACCCGTTCCGCTAAATAGTTTGAAAGGCGAACCAACAGACCAGTAAGCACGTGATCACAAAATATTCGGTACTTTATGAACGTGCCTCGATCCTACTTCATTTGGAAGCTAATTTTCGAAAAATGTTTTTTCTAAAAAATGCTGGTTTTTCTCTGAAATTTGAGGGTTTTTTTTCAATTTGGACGTGTTTTAATGCATGGTAAGCACGTGATCAGAAATTATTCGGTACTTTATGAACATACCTCGATCCTGCTTTATTTAATGTATTTGCAAAAATAAGCTAATTTTAGACATTTAGGCCTATTTATGAAAAAAACCTAGTTTTTTCCCTGAAATTTGAATTTGGACGTGTTTTAATGCATGGTAAGCACGTGATCAGAAATTATTCGGTACTTTATGAACGTACCTCGATCCTGCTTTAATGAATATGCAAAAATAAGCTAATTTTAGAAATTTTTTTATGAAAAAAACCTAGTTTTTTTCCTGAAATTTGAATTTGGACGTGTTTTAATGCATGGTAAGCAAGTGATCAGAAAATATTCGGTATTTTATGATTGCGCCTCTATTCTGGCTTGTATTCTATCTGTGGTTAACCGTCGGTGCATTTCGCCCCGCACGGCCATCAGTCTAAGAATAGACGATGAGGAAGGAATGGGAAGGGTTGGGAAGGAAGGCGGTCGTGGCCGGCTTTTTAGCGGTACTGCCCCGGCATTTGCCTTAGGCCCAAATGCCCAGAACCCAGGTCTCCCAATTGCGAGGCGGGAATGTTACCACTCGACCACACTGGCTTGGTTCTGGCTTGTATTATGCAAGCTAATTTTAGGATATTTTCTCATTCAAAAAAGCAGCTCCTTTTTTATTTTTTTTTTCTCTGAAATTTGAGAAAGTCTTTTTTAAATTTTGGACGTGTTTTCATGCAATATGACATAGTGTGGGAAAAACCTCGTGGAAACAAGGACAAAACCCACATTGAAATGTCATCGTGGTGAATAAGCATAGGGGGCGCCTTTCTAACCCTTTCGTTTTCCCTGATTTCGAACAAAAGGGGTTACCGTTTTTATATATGAAAAGTAGGAAGATAATTGGGCTCGTATCTACAATTATAATAATAATGACAATAATTTCATTTTTTAATTTAAATATAATAATAATAACTGAATTGCGCTTGGCACGGTCAAGATAGGTGCACGCCCACATTCGTTAGCCTTATTTAAAGGGGGTAAAAAAATGTGGGTCAGTATGGCCCCCGCCCACTTCCGGAACCCGACTTGACCCCCCACCATCCAATGCTTTCAGATTTTCAAGCCGCTCAATATAGTTCACGGTAATTTATGAACCGGCCTCCAACTGTGGTAGAAACAGTGACGTCACTGGGAGCATAGGTCATAAAGTACCGAGTAGAAAACCACCCCAACTTTTAATGCCAAGTTTTGTTTTCGAAACATTGCGAAATTCCCACAAAGCAGGAGCGTCGTAGGTGGCGCTTTTTTTTCTATATGGGAAATTTCCGACTTTAGCCTGTTGTTATAAATTGAGGATGAGTGAGATCCAATGTTTGCAAACAAACGCGAGAGGGCGTTGTGGGTGTTTAATTATTTGACCCTTAATTAGTTCCCGCCCTCCCTGTGTGTCGCCCCCCCTAACAGGATATACCCAAACTACTCTCAATTACTCATCACTCTCGAATGAGTTAATGGACATGCGAGTTTAATACAAAAAACAAAGTCAAAATGAGGTTGTTTTAAGTGCATCCCTACTTCCTATTTTTACAAGCACCAATTTGTTCCGACAATGTGACCTTATCCCTAAAGGTCATATGGGTCGAAATGAGGTCAAACGACAGAATCACAGTGCGTAATATCATCTCCGTGATAATGCCCACTTTACAAAAGTAAAAGCACCATCTGTGATGAGAAATTGCAACTACATTCTGTTTAGCCCGTACTAAAATGGCGGCCCTTGTTATCTGCCATAGACTTATGGTGCCATCTGTGTTGAATAACTTACAACTACAGTTTGTTCCTTGCTAAAATGGCCGAAAATCGTTTGTTTTGTGAAATAGTGCATTATGGGGGTACTTTCGAGAGGGATTGAATTAGTGAATTGCTTTCAACTACCTTATTTGCCCCATACTAAAATGACGGCCCATGTTATCTGCCATAGACTTATGGCGCCATCTATGATAAATGTATTACGACTACCGTTTGTCCCTTACTAAAATGGCCGAAAATGCTTGTTTTTTTTGTGAAATAGTGCATTCTGGGAACACTTTTGAGAGTGACCTTTTGGCCCATATTACTTGCCATAGACTTATGGCGCCATCTATGATGATTAACTTTCAACTGCTGAACGTTTGTCCCTTACAAAAATGACCGAAAGCTTTTTTTTTGTGTGAAATGGTGCATTATGGGAGTACTTTTGACAAGGGATTGAATTCGTTAATCACTATCAAGTTACCTTTTGGCCCATACCAAAATGGCGGCCCATATTACTTGCCATAGACTTATAACGCCATCTGTGATGACCAACTTTCAACTATCGTTTGTCCCTTACTAAAATGGCCGAAAATGCTTGGTTTGTGAAATGGTGCATTATGGGAACACTTTTGAGAGTGATTAAAGTCGTTAATCGCTATCAACTACATTTTGGCCCATACTAAAAATGGCGGCCCATATTACTTGCCGTAGACTTATAACGCCATCTATGATGACCAACTTTCAATTACCGTTTGTCCCTTGCTAAAATTGCCGAAAATGCTTGTTTTTGGTGTGAAATGGTGCATTCTGGGAGTACTTTTGACAAGGGATGAATTCGTGAATTGCTTTCAACTAATTACCTTTTATCCCATGCAAAAATGGCTGCCCATATTACTTGCCATAGACTTATGGCGCCATCTATGATGATTAACTTTCAACTGCTGAACGTTTGGTTTGTCCCTTACAAAAATGGCCGAAAGCTTTTATTTTGTGAAATGGTGCACTATGGGAGTACTTTCGACAAGGGATTTGGATCAGGATTAAGAAGTACAAGGGCAGCTCATGAAATAACCCCAAAAAAGTATTTTTTTTAATGCAATTAGTCCAGATGTTTTGCAAATTTTTGCGAACTGTTACACTTTTCTATGACTGGGGGGTGGGTTGGTAATTTTAAGACCAAAAAAAAAAGGACCCATGATCCCTTGAATAGACTAGCGTACACGCACATGTGTTCCACTTGTTGTCATTTGGAGTGTGGGAGAGGTCATTTCGAGGGGTCAAACATCCCTCTTCTCTCAATTTTTTTTTGATGGCCACGCCCCCTTTTTCTGCTTCTCGTTTTTCTCCGCATTTGTGATTTGAACGTCAAATTGAGTGGACATGGATTAATAAACTCGTTGTGTGTTTTGCCGTGAATTTGGATTTAAAAAAAACCGAGCGCTTGACCACTGGAATGGACTTTGGGTATGTCGCATGTTCTAAAAAAGGTTAACCGCTAGATTCCATAGGTTATTGAGACCAAATATGGCTTCATTTTTCAAGCTATACCCAAATATATAGTAATTCCGCGTGAAAAAAATGCATTGGTTAACACGCAACTGGGTGGTTAACATGTTAACCAATGCATTTTTCTCACTCGGAATTATTTTATCAAGCCAAATCGGCTCAATGAATCATTCTGAAACTTTCCACTGTGCGTTTAAATGCACCCTAGAATTCTCAAAAAAATTATGAATGACCAATGGTCAACTGGTCAGCGAAGTGAGCCCATTCTATTTGCATTCTGTGGACGCCTTTCAAAAGTAAAGCGCCATCTGTGAGGAATAGATTCCAACTACAGTTTAGCCCAGGCTACTATTTGCCCATAGATGTATGGCCAAAATTTTCGGAGTTAGGTCAAATGGTGCATTATGGGAGTACTTTTTGAAAGGGGAGTTTCCATACAAACTAGGCTTAACTTCTTGTAATGGTCAATGTAATATTTTTCCCACGTGAATTGGCGCGACCTTTGCCCACTTTCTGGTGTCTGGTGTCCCCCCCCCTGTTCTTGCTTTGAAATTTGACAGGAACCAAATGGCCACTATAGTGCTGACCACTAGTGGACCGAAGCGGTCAGCCATCTTGCATGTATACATTTTAGTATTATTATTACATTCTGGAATGCCAAAAATGCATCGAGTGGTTCATCGCATTTGGCGATAGTGTTAATGGATTGAATAAACAAACAAAATAAGGGGAGTTTTTTTGTTTTCATAAGGCAAGGACTAGACACGATTAAGGGGGCAAAAGAAATTGGATTGCGTTTACAACTGTAAGGGGGTCGTCCATAAATTGCATTTGGACGGCCATTTGTGCAAGCGTAATTTATGGACTACCCCTAAGTGTTCCCACCTTAATCCTGATTTCCATCTTAAATCCTGCAAGTCACTTAACATTTAATGGGAGGGGTCGAGTGCATTTTTGAAGGATATTAAAAAAAACTGGACATTCCGTCCCATCATGTCCAATTCAATCAATAAGATTTAATAGCTTTTGAAGTGGAAGAATATACGCAAAAAAAAAAAAATAATACCCCAAAGTCCATTATTCTAAGGATTTATGTCAGAAATTTGTAAAATCATCGAATGACTCTCAAACGTTATTTTACCATGAAATCGAGCGGAAAATAAAGCAAGTCCTGCGAATTATTTTACTTTTTATTGTAATATATAGAAAGAATACAAAATTCCGTGCACTTGTTGCAGAAATATAGGCCTAGTCATTAGAGACCAAGATTATAGCAAGAGGAGGTGCATGGTGGTGGGAATTTGCTACATATGAATTGCGTATTTTTGATACCAGGCGATGCTGTTGCTGTTTTGGATCCAGTTGAGCACGTGAATTGCACGTGAATACTCCATAGATGCTTGCCCAATTTTGCATGTGCGAGTCACGTGCTTAACCATGGGCACGTGCATCTATTCCATTGATTCTTGCTCAATTTTGCACGTGATCACGTTCTAAAACAGTAAAATCACGCCACCTTCCAGCGAATATTGACAATACATATGGTAAATTGACGTTCTATAGTGCTGCCCCTAGCTTAGTCTTGTTCTCCATACCTTGTTCCCACAAGGATGCGAAAGTTATCAGTCGCATTTTCGTTAACTGTAAATTAATTCACGATTTCCTTTCCTCATTGATGTCATTTCTTGTCTCTTTTAGTATAAATTCGCGAAAAAATAGACTGCATTTCACGAAATTGTAGGCCTGAAATTATTTTACTTTCCAAAAGGAGACTTGAAATAGGCCTAAATAGAACGCAGTTCCAATGCTACCAACTCTTAAGGTTAGGGACAAACGGGCAGTATTGGCAGTTGATCACACTGCATGGAATGGAACGAAATTTTGTAGGCCTACTTTCGAAAGCTCAAAAAACGCAGTTATTCGAGCAATTATTTACGAAAATCTGTATTATGAAGTAAGTATTTTCTCGTAAATTTATCGCACAAAGTAGTAATGACACATGACATAATCAAGGAAGCGGTTTTTCTGAGTTTGAAATCGTTGAAAATTTGCAACCCTATTTGTTTTTTAGTTGATAACAAAAAAGAACGTTTTTAGGCCTATTGAAATGTTGTTATGGCTTCACCGTGTGTGGGCATTTCCGTGCTTGCTTTTTATCACTTTTTGATAAATATTGATTTGCTTAACGTTATTTAAAGCAATATTGAAACATGTCAAATTTTGAGATTTGAAATGTAAATATGCAATTTTATGCCTGGCACTGCATTTCTCTGCAACTATGGGCAGAAGTGACGTGATATGTCATTTTTGGTCGCCATAATGGTACTGCCAGATAACAGGCTAAGGTCCAGAAATGGTTGGAATCGACTATAAATAGATTTACACTGAACCTATATCCATTAGCTCGTCGACCCACTTTAAAATAGTGTGTAGAAAAGTGACCGGAACAAGTGACCCCCCCTATATAGACATGTAATAAAAGCCGGCAGTTTCCTGTGATGATGACCACTCCAAGTGGACAACGAGCGTGTTTACCCTAGTCTATAGAGGAGAGGGGCTGGACACTGGCTAATTGAAAGCAACTAAAAGTTAAAAAAAAATCCTTCAAACAAACGTTTAGCCACGCGATGGCTCCTATTTTTGTAAGTGGTCAAGTGGTCATTTCCAGAGTCATATAATCTACAGAGCAGAAGAAGTAAAAGTTGCAGTAAAAAAAAGCACCGAATCGAATTCATTTGTAATTTTGTTTTTTTATTTTAATTTCCAGAGGTCAGATGCAATGTCCGGTGCGATTAGGAGCATGGATCCGATGACCACGACCTGAGAAATGGCCGCCATGTCAACTGCTTCGGCCACATCAAGGTCCCATTTGGATTCTTATCTGGAACTCGAAGTCTATTTGTCCAGGGCTCAGGTTAGGAAATACAAAAAATCACTGAATTTGTGAGGTTTTTTTTATTTTTTTGGTTTCTCTCATTTGCAAACAAAAGAAGGAAAATGGGGCCTTTGAACCGGTCAACGAGGTTACGAATCGTGATGGAATCCATTGTTGCACTAATAATATTCAAAAAAGCCTGTCCAATTGTTTGGGCTGGTTTGGTTTTAATTAGGAGGGATCCCCAAAATTGCTTGACCACCCATTAAATATTTGCTTGACCTTCAAGAAGGAAAGGTCAATATGTTTCCATTGCTAATCCTGTGTATCGTGCTGCAGGGTTCAAACTGACCTGGCCATTTATAGGCCACTATCATAGGCGCATTTAGACCTGCTGTTGGAGGGGGCGGGGGCCCCGGGGGGAATTTTACAATGTATTTTAGATCTCAAGGGGGAGGGCCCCCGGTGGAATTTTACCATGTATTTCAGATCTCAAGGGGGGGCCCGGGCCCCCAGGGCCCCCCTAAATGCGCCTATGACCACTATCCAATTTTTCTAAAATTACTGTAATTATTACTCCCATGATGCACCATTAAAAAACATTTCGGGCATTTTAGTATGGGACAAACGTGCCTGTAGTTGAAAGTTATTCTTCATAGATGGCGCTTAACTTTTGAAAGGGGATAATGGTGCCAAACTGTTTCCATCACTTTTAAGGTTCCTTTTTCTCTGGGGGGGACGGGTTCTTTGTTTGCAAATATTTCAGCAGGGAACCCATCCCTGTGTCCATATCAATTGGGTCATCTTTGTTTTTTAAAAAAAAAATAGACAAAAAAAGGTTTTGGGTTTTTTTTTTGAAGGAATTCCCCCATTTCGGTTGTGCCTTTTAACCCTACCCTATGTTAGTGCAAAAAACAGTGCGTGGGTAAACTGGATGAGCGCCTAAAAAAATTGAAATCACGTAGGTTTTGACCTCTATTTCACGCCCTTTGACCCCCTGCAAAGGTGTTTAACGTTTGTTACCACAATACGCTTGTAGATGGCGTTGACTGTGCCTTACTTTATCCATTGTACTGTCGCCACTTGCGAAAACGATAAATAGTTACAGAAGAGCAAAAGACTGTGCACATTGAATTAAATTATTAAAGAGTGGCAGAAATAGATTTGCTATAGGTCACCTAATAACCTATAGGTCACCTAATAACTGGTGACCAGTTAACCCTTGACCCATGATCATTTATGTTTTCCAGAATTTCTGGAGAATTGAAATCAATATTTAAAATGTCAGAATGATTCTTCGAACAGATGTTATTTAATAAGTAAATTCCTAGTGAGAAAAATGCATTGGTTAACATGTTATCAGTGACTTGGTACTTGTTGACCAATGCATTTTTCTCACTCGGAAATATTTTGTTACCAGTTAACTAATTGAATTAGTTACAATTTTCTGGGTATGTGTCGAATAATTGGCATAATGTGAGGCGACCTATTGAAATAACCTTTGACTTGCACGAATCTTATCTTATTCACCTCTTTTTGGAAGCCATTTTGTCTTAGTATTTATGGTGTCAATTTGTTGTCTTGATCTTGGAAGCAAACTGACCCAAACTAGAAAGTAGTAAAACGATTCCTATAGTAAGTAGCATCTGTGTTATAATAGAATTAAACATGACAAAAATGCATTGGTTAACATTGGTGTTAGCCAAAATTTCCCCTGAACCAGTGCAATCCAATGCATTTTTTTCAAGTTTACTTTAATCTTCAAACCTTTTAGATTTACCAGATTTAACTTAAGGGGGCTGTCCACACTTTTAAAAAATGCATGCTCCTATGGGAATCTCCATGTTAACTAACGGTACATA
>JAQIXP010005278.1:0-10604 GCA_034700285.1 Proteroiulus fuscus | reverse complement strand
GAATTCTCTACAAAAAGGATATTGCCACTAATCAAGACACTTCACTACAACACAAAGAAAAAGAGACAAAAAGGATTTCAGGTAACCATTTTTACTTAAAATACTTATAGGGCATGTTACCATGTAACAAAAGACTGTTTATGAGAAGAAAATCACCGAACCTCAAAGAAGTTCAGAGGAAGTGCATCAGAAAGGACTTTAATGATAGTGTCCAGCATGTTGCCTTTTTGTAACTTCTACTGGCAGTACAGCTGGACAAATGAAAAAGTCCTGCCAGTAAGGACTTGAAAATTCCTATGGTAAATTGACATTTTAGTCCTGCTGGTGGGACTGTTAGGTACTACTAGCAGTACCAAGCAAAGCAATGTTATTTTAGTAATATTTCATTTAAAATAAATTCACAACTTTGCAAATACTAAAATATTTATGCAGAATAACATTTCATTAAAATGTATTGATAAAATACATTGTTTTTTGAGAATTTCTGTACACAATTAAAAAATATATTGTGATATTGTGAATGATTTGGCTCCTGGCCAGAGACAAGTCATTCTCACATTAGAAGTTATTGCCCCAGGTCTAAATTTGTTAATAATTGGTTTATGTAAATTATGCTATTTGGCACCAGTTTTCTGTGTCTCTAATTGAGTGTCAATCGTGAAGTACATGTCATGATTGACAGTCCTGATCAGGTGACACATTCCTTAAGTGAAAACAGTAGCCATTTTAAATAGATTGATTCTGGATTTTGTTGAGGCTGGAGGCCTGCTTTTTGAAGCTGTTTTTGATTAATGAAGTTGAAGATGAGTAAGTTTTACATTTTGGAAGTTTAATGAAATAAAGAGTTTTGTCTGCAAAACAATTAGGAATTAAAAAATGAAGCAATATTAACTGAAGTGTGATGATTATTGTTCCCAGTGAACACAAATTTTAAAACTATAATTACCGGATCCAAATATAGGGCACTAATGTCAACCGCAAAAATACTGAGGCAAAATCCAAAACAAACTGAAACATGACAAACTCGAATGTCGAATTAAAAACTGTTCAGACGTTTAATCCCATCCTTTAACTTTCAAATCTGAATTTAAACTAAATTATTTTTGTTCTCTTTTTTCTCTTAAACTTTGCACAAGCAATTGTCACATACAAACAATTCCCAAGCAAAATAGCACATGCAAAAAGCAGAAAAGTTTTAGCCTAAAAACAAACCTTTTTAAAAATTCAAAATCAACAGGCAAATTAAACTGTTACTTTTATCTGCAACAGTTATTGGATTTTTTTTTTTTAATAATTTTATATGGTTTTATTTCTCTTGCCATAATTTTTTATAGTCAAATGTTAGAACATAGGATTTTTGAGGCATGTCAAATTGTTTAATGAACAGTTGGCCTTAAATTTTTTCATTCACCATTTTTCTCACCAAATAGACCATTATACAAGTGTCCGATCATTGGTAAATTAAATTTCTAGTGTTAGAAAATTAACTTGCAAAAACTTGACTTTGGCTGTTCGGATCCTTCCTGGATGACTTGGTGATAAGCTCAGTAGCGTAGCTAGGGGGGAGCAGGGGGAGCGAATGCTCCCCTTTTCCCAATTTTTTTAGAAGTGGCGCCTATGCCAAAGTCAGATACAGGGGGCGCCTTTTTGTGCCTTATTGCATGCTCGCTCCCCCTAACTATAAAAGCTGGCTACGCCACTGGATAAGCTGACAAACTGCCAACAAGGTGGCTACTTTGCAGATAAAATGGAGGAAAATATGAAGTTGAACATTGTTGTTTCTTAGATATCTTAACATATCTAGACATATTATTAGATATATAACTGTAGAATTTTATTAGTGTTTTCACTGTTGAATATTTTAGCTTTGTGGGAATTTGATTCACATTGGTAAATGAATGCGTGATTTTCAAAACGGGATAAGTCAGCATTTCAACAATTTTGAGTTAACACTATATTTATTATTAGTGGACTTGGCTACTTAAGAATCTGAAATAAAAAGGTATACACTTTAATGTAAAATTCGCCAGAAAATGGTTGTCATATGTTTCAGTGAGTTTCATAATGTGATAAGTCACTGACTTATCCCATTTTGAAAAGCAGTTGTCCTTTTTTATTATTATTGCGCATGCGCAAAAACTTGTTTTTTATTATTAGCCTGGAAGTTTTCGATTAGTTATGCTGCTTCTAGTAAATTATTCGGGTGTGTTTTATTTGAAAATGTCTCAAAACAGCTATAGTGAGGGAAAATGCTGAATTAAGAAATTATTCAGAATTTAAGAAAAACAATAATTAACTTATATTGTTCTATCAAAAAAACCTCATAAAATATAATAATTTTATTCTAAAACTCATTAAATGTAATAATTTCAATCTAAAACCCATGAAATGTAATATTTTAATCTAAAAAATCATGAAAACTTATATTTTTTCTTAAAAACATTATTAAAAGTTGAAAATGTTATCCAAAAAATTTAATAAAACATAATTTTAACCCAAAAAAATTCATTAAGGTCATATTCTTCTTTCAAAATATTCATGAAAAGTCATATTTTTTATCCGAAAATATTCTTAAGAGGGTTTCACTAATGTTAAACACCCATAGAGATTGAATTTCTTATTCCTTTTGGTATTTATGTCGTATTTCTACTATACCTTTGTTTCAAAATAATTCAGAAATAGAATTTCTATGGGACTTTTAACATCAGTGAAGCCACCTTCTCCCCTTAAGTCATACTTTTCTTCTAACAATTTCACTATTCATTAAGTCATATTTTTCTTCTAAAAATTTCATTAAGCATTAATTCATATTTTTTAGAAAAATTCATTAATTCACTTTTCTTATAAAAAAGTTTATTCTATAAGTCATATTTTTTTTCAAAAAATTAATGAAAAGTAATTTTTCATCCTAAAATTTCATTAAAAATCATCATTTTCTTACTAAGTTTTCGTTAAAAATCATTTTTTTCATCCAAAAATTCATTAAATCATATATTTAATTGAAAAAAATCGATAAATAAATAAATAAGTGGCTTGCCACTCCACCATGATATTAATTATTTTCAAAATGGGATAAGTCATGACCTTTAAACTCTCTCCCATTTGCAAAAAAAACTGTATAATAACAAAACAAAAGCACACAGTTAATCAATGAACAGTACTATAAGTACTAAAATATTAATAGTCGTCATATTTTATTAAACTTTTGTTATAAACAGTTTTTTTTAGTTTCCCAAAAATGAAGGTTGGTGGACTTATCCCCCTTTTGAAAATCATACATTCAAATGTTGTTATTGTAAAGTGTTATATGTAATTTGTATTACTTATATAACCATGTAAGCATTTTGCCATACAAAATGAAAGTTTTTTCTGATGTATTACTTCTTCACATTTTGATCACTAATGTTGGATGTATTTATACCACATTATTATGTTTATCTTCTCACCATTTTTGAACGTCACGGCTTGCAGTTTTTGGAAAAGTTTTTGCAATTTTCTGGCGATAATTATAATTTATTTGTTGCCGGGATAACAAATTCGGTATCGCTCTCCATTTTAATTTTTAAATTATGTTTACAATGTTTTGCCATGTTTTCCCTGTTTATAAGCTTATTTTTGTTTAGTGCTAATTTTTCTTGTTATTGCTCTTTAAATATTTAACTAAATAAATAGTGATGGTACTAAATCTTACATTATTCTATTAATAATTATTTAAATATTTTTTTTTAAATTTTAACCACCTATTTTAATTGCACACAATTTTCGATTTCTACATTTAGATATTTTACCACAATTAGATAACAGTTTAGAGAAATGTTGTTTGGGGGTCAACCTACAACAAACATAAGGTGTATAATTTGCTTATCCATAAAATTTGAGGACAAAATGAAAGAAACTTTCTTAATAGTAATGAAGCTATGTGATAAATAGACAATTCGGTTAGCATGCAAAGCTTTTAAAAAGCTTTTATTAAAGCATTTATACCATTGTATAGGAAATTGAGTTTGGAGATGGGTGTCTGTTTACTCACACAGAGCTGTGTTTATTTAGCTGACAACAGTTTTCATGGGAAATCTATATTTAATGCTTTTGCAATAGTAGAATAAAAACTATTGATGGAAAGTGCAGTTGCACTGGAAACAACATTTGTTACCAACAAATGCACATACTCATAAATGTACTAAACAGAATTTTAAATAATTTATTTTTATAAACTTATTGGGTTTTCTAAACAAATAAAGGTAGTTTGGAATTCGTGTAGGTTGCCAAAAAACCCAAACTCTTTAATAAAGTTTAATTTTAAATACAAGTTACCGTAAATCTTCTAAAAATAGTCCATATTGAGCTTTGGCCCAAACTCCATATTTTGCCCAGGTAAACTGCAAGCAATGTGAAAAGATAGCCCACTTCAAAAAAGCCCATCCTTCATATTTTGCCCATCCTCAATGATTTCCTATAATTCTAAATTTTGCCCATTCACTTTGGCGCTTTCCCTTAAAACTTATAGTTTTAACACAGCTATGGTTGAAGTTTCTAATAATACCGTATGTTTATAAATAAAAATAGGGTAAAATTAATGTGATATTCTTTGATTTTAAATAAACGCCTGCAACTAAATTCTTTGGAATTATAAATAAATGCCCCATCCCTAATTTACGCCCATCTCCAAATTACTGAAGGCAAAAAGGAAAAGATCACCCGAACCATTTCTTAAAGATTTACGGTAATTAATATCTGTTTTCTTTCATAAATCGTTAGAAAAAGTTCAAAGTCATTGTAATAGCAAAGTGAAAACTTTATAAACCATAAAAAAAATTAAAATTCATTTAAACGTATATTTTGTTTTTTATTTTGTAAACAAGGTTAAATGGGTAAATGTGATAAGATATTTATTATTTTTTAATCCTATTTCATTACACCAGTGACCAGCTTTCAAATTAACAATTTTAATTAAAGGATTAGGATGTGCTTACAAATAAAAAGTTCTATTCAAACCCTATTGAAAAATCTTTATTTTTATATCACTTAAAAAATATGATAAATTTAACTTTATATAAATAACTATTTAGCTCCTTAGGTCTATAAACATATTTAGATCTTTTAATGCATAATATTTTAAAATATAAGAATTATAGTGAGTTAAAATAGGTGAACAATAGGTTTACAAATAGTTTTGGATTTCAATCTTATTTATCAAAGTGCTTTGAATGCATTCTGATACAAAAAATGTTTATTTAAAATTCTGCAATATTTTAAACTTAAATTTTAACAAATCCCATCTTTGAGGAAACATTCCTTTAACATTTTTGAATTTTTTGGGAAAATATTTTTATATTCTTATTATTTAGATACCCACATGGATAATTGGTATATTTAAAATGCATTTTTAATATGCTTTTTATATGTTTATACAGTGGAAATGTATTTCAAGAAAAAAAGATATAGTTTTAAATGCAGTTTGAAATAACATTCTTAAATAGCTTTGTATATTAACATTAACATTTAAAAAATATATTAAAAAATGCATTGTCTGCAACATTAAATTGATTATTCTACAAAATTAATTTTGAAATGCTTTTATTTATATTTAAGAAATATTTTTAATACAACATGTTTGAAAACATTAAAGAGCAGCATTATTCTTGATAGTGTAAGCGTGCATGTACTAAAAGATTTTAAAAATAGACGTTCCAGAAACTTCAAAGACTTCATTTTATTTGGTAAGAAACAAATTAAATTTATACCATAATGTAGTATAAAGTTAATAAAAAATTAAGTGCTTAAATAACTAATTTGTTTGAACATTAATTTCAGATATTGTCTTTTAGAAGTGCCCTTATACGCTTTTATTTAGAAGGAGCCTTAATTTATGCATGTGCATAGGACAATGCCATAAAGAACAATATTGGAGGTTAAGGCCTATGGTATAAGCCTAATATAATTCAAGTTAACTGTGAACTTTGTACAGTATTGTGAAAACATCTATGTACTAGAATAGAAAAATAGAATTAATTTATTTGCATACATTTTTCAAATAGATTGTATATGTTAGTTCCCAAATATTTTGCGATTTTTTATAGTTATTTTGAAGTGAAATGACAATGAATTAAGAATGTAATTTGTAATGTTTTGTAGTTTATTTTAAAGTGCATGCAGTTATTATAGTTATATATTAAAATGTCTTCATAAAATACCTTTAAAATACTCAGGAAAAAATGCAGTGTTAACAGCATTTATTAATTTATGTATGTATATACCTATTAATAGATGCATTTAAAATGCATTAAAAAGATACAAAAAAGGGGCCAAAAAGTTGACTTTTTTATCATATTTTGTAGGCTATTTGTTGGCTATTAATTTAATTTTAATGTATTTTGAAAATGCATTAAAAATTAAATGTTTTTGGATATGGGTAATACTGAAACATGGGTGCCGAAGCATGTCGACAAAACACCATTATGTCCTGCTTGTGCACTTGAAATAACCTTCATAGCTATCAATTTTTGTAGTTTAAGAAATAAAACATCGTTATCTTTTGTTTGCCAATTTAACAATAAAAGGCATAAAACAATCACAAATACTGATATAAAATGACATATTATATTTAGGATTTATCATGTGGTTATAATTTCTGTGAGTTTCCTAGATTACATTGATAATATAGATATGAGTTTTTAAAAATCTAATTCCACTGAACAAAGTCAAACTCAAATGGTTAAAATAGATACAAACTGAGTTAATGTAAGTAGACTGCTTTAATGAAAAATGGAAGAAGGTCTAATAAATGTACTGTCAGGTAAGGTGATAGTTTTTATTGCATATAAAGAATAAATCACAGATATAAATTTTAAATTTAATATGAAAATATATAAATTTATTTTATTTTATTTAAGGCATTGAAAAGGCAAAGCTTCAAGCAATCCTAAAAGATGTTAAATTTGTAAAGGACAATGAAACAGATAAATACAGATGTGGCAATTGTGGTCAAGTTGCACTTTATCACTATGAGACCAATTGTAAGCATATTCTCTGCAGTACCTGCCATGGCCACAATCACAATAAACCATGCCCAATCAACAATTGCACAAATGGATCCATTAATGAAGTAAGAAAATTTCATTAGTTATATAAGAGTGTCAACAATAAAAAATTATATGGAATTTGTAAGCCAAAATTAATTGCATTGCACTGCATCTAATGTGAATTTTTATCTAAGCAATCTTTGTATATAATAAAAATATCTATCATTTAAGTCTCATATTCATAAATGCATTAACTGCTTGTTTTCCACAGAGTATGCACAACAAAGAGTTTGAATTTTGTATTTACCAACTAAAAGCTTACTGCAAATTTCAACAAAATGGTTGTGAAGAGGAGTTGGCACTATCAAAACTAGCAGTAACTAAATATAATTTCCTAACTATACTTAAATAAATCTGTTTAAAAATTTATAAGATTTTCTGAAATGCAAACATTGATTTCCAACAGGCTCATCAAGGTGTTTGCAAATTTTCTTCAATAAACTTATTACCTAAACTGTGGAAACCTTCTCCAAGATATGAGTACATAAAGCAGGTTTGAAATTTTCTATTAGACAAATAAACCAGGTATACAAATCGTAATGATTCATTTTAAAACTTTATTACAGTTAGAAGAGGAAGTTGTTTGCTTGAAGAAAATAATAGCAGAGCTAATAGAACAAAATGACACAATTCAGGATAACTTTCATGAAATGAGCAATCAAATTGATTCACAAATGAAATCAGTTAAACAAGATTTATTATCTGAAGTTTACAAACAAGTAGAAAGCCTGGTAGAATCAAAACTTAAGAATGCCCAAGAAAATGTAAGGTGTGAAGACCCTAAATTTGCAAATGAATTGAATAATCAGATAGAAACACAGACTCAACAGACACTAGAAATGCAATCATATCAATTTAACTGGTCATTTAGGAAATTTAATAGACCTTTACTTTGGGGAGATAAATATGTAAATAAAACATTTATTAGCAACGACTTAAAGTATGCAATATATGCAGAAGTTTCATATGATAAAGTTATGGTTGATTACATATGTATCATAACAAAATGCTTTCCTTATAATGAGGGAATCAGTAACAACAAATGTCCACACAAAACTACTCTGATAATAATAGATCAAGGAAAATCCAATAGCATTAAGAATATTATCAGAACGGAAGAACCACATTGTAAAAGCAGAACTAAAACAAACTCAGTTTCAGTTTTAGAAAAACAACTTGACAATAAATATCTTAAAAATGATCAAATTCAATTAAAAATTATAATTGAGCCCGTATCAAAATTGAATTTGAATCCTATTTCTTCTCAAAATGGAACTCTAATTTGGAAACTAAATAACTTTAAGCTGAGAAAAGAACATGAAATTAACGAATTTAGCGATGGCATTTATAGTGACTATTTTTCTTCGAGCAATGAGGGATACAAAATGAAAGTTGTGGCATTTATTTCACCTAAGGCCATTAAAATCAATCTGAAGATTGTTCATGGAAAGTATGATTACAAATTAGACTCTACATTTAAACGCAAGGTTACATTTCTTATTTTAGATCAATGCAATCAAGAAAATGAAAAGAAAGATTTAAAACTAGAGACTCTAAATAAAGACAGAGGCTCATTTGATGATCATTCAACATTTGATTTAGCTGAAATTGAAGATAACATTTATTTAAAAGATGATTGCCTAATGATTAAAGTTACTGTTGAAGCACTGTAATATTAACACATGTTTTTATTAAAAATTTAATAAAAATAAGTTGCCCCTGATGAAAAATAATTCCTATTTACTAAGAACTAGGATACCAGATCATGTATTTTACAAAATGACTGAGTTCTTCAATAAAATTAAAGGAACCTTTTTAAAAATAAAAAACAGTTATCTTTATATTGTGCTCTACTAGAATTCTGTGTATACAATTATTTTTTAATTTTACAACTGTATAAAAGTATATTCATCTTGTTTAATACAAGAGATCCAATCATGTCATATAATATGTTATTATATATTCCATACTGATATTTGTACACTTAACAATTTGCAAATTGACTTCCTTGAGTGAAAACTGTATATTTATCTGAATAAACTCAACAATATTATATAGTATATAAATACTTGATTGTAAATTGAAATTGTAGTTGAGATATCTCATTTCTGGTGCTTATAAAAACTACTAACAACAAGTCTCACAATCATATCACTAAGCAAGGTCTCTATAATTGGTGCCATAATATCTTATGGTAACAACATTATAACACATCACGTGTTTTACAATAAGACTCATAATCAGTTTTATTCCTAGTGAAAATGTCCCACCCAAACATGTTAAAATTTAATCCGGCAAATATGCACAATCAAACCTCTTTTTAGGCATCATTGAAGCTAAGATTGGAACTTAGTGCCCCCAAACCTAACCAGGAGGGGGGCATTACCACCATACATCAATACTTAACCTAAACCGGGGCCTCTATCCGCATACCTTCAAATTATCAAGGGGCTTTTGCCCAAAAACTTAAAATAATCGTAAAGCACCCATTCCCCCAAATCTAGCCTGACTGGGGGCTTTCCCCATTCCCCCTAAACTAAACTAATTGTGTGATTTGTCCTGCACTCACTCAAACCCATCTGTGGGCTTTGCTTCATACCCCATTTCAATAACCCCAATTTTCTGAGAGCTCTGCCCCATACCCCTTGCTAATCTAACTTGGCCTTATATCTAAACTATAGAAAGCAAATAGACAAATAAACTTCTAAAATTAAAATAAAATTGAATAAAAAAAATGTGGGCACATGCTATAAATGACAACTATCATGCAAGTGCTGTAAAGTCTTAATTCTCGTTGGTCACCCTGTTTATGTGGTGTTGATCACATTTGGGGGTGTATTGTGAGAGAAGAGTACTTTACTTACTCTGGGCGATCTTTTTTTACTCTAAAGTAGTTGAGAAAAATATATTGGGCCAACGTTGCATGGAATATCATTTGTTTGCCAACTGATGACCTTAAGCCAACATTACAAACAAATGACAATATGTATATATTTGTCAGTGCCGTAAATAAGGGGTAGGCAGGGTAGGCGACTGCCTACCCAGAAATGGAAATAGGAACGTAAATTTGAAAGAGTTAACCTTAAAAAAATTTCCATTCATTGCTGATAGAAAATATTTTAAACAATAGTTAATAAATCTGAATGAAATTTACAAATTTCTCCAGTCTCCAAAATACCTATTAAATAAATGAAGCCATTTAACATAGAGGATTGATCAATATTGGTGTCGCTTATGTCCATATAGCCTCAGTAGAGGGGTCATAAATGTACTTTCACCCATATGCATATGTGTCTTTTTGTGCAGCCACCTTTGTCGGGTGCAATGTCTACTAGGGAAAACTTGCGGAATACTTGAATGTCAGAGTTTGCCTTGAGAATTGTAGACACTAACGTGGAACACAAGTAATAGCACATTTCCCCCACAAATCTCACTAGGGTTTTCACCCTGGAGCCACAAACGACAACCTCCACCCCCAACCAAACTGTACACTTTGCCAACTTTGTCCTAAAAGGGTAGAAC
>JAQIXP010005277.1:0-10606 GCA_034700285.1 Proteroiulus fuscus | reverse complement strand
TAATATGTTCATTTCAAGAAAATATAGTTTGGGTAGTTCTACATTATAATATTCTATTATAAAACAAATTTTGCTTATTTTCAAATATATATTTTTAGAATTAATGACATAATTCTTGCATATTTACACTTTATTACATTTACACGTGTGGGATGTTTGTGTGCTATTTTAAAAATTTAGCATTTAGTTTATAGCCTATTGAATCTGCAGTAATAATAAGAAATTCATGTAATTTGAAATTCATATTTGATATTTCAAGTAGCCCTATATGACAAAAAATACATTTTAAACTACATTTTTATAAAGGCATTTCGATGCATTATGAATTTAGGAAAGCAAATCGGTATGCATTTGAAATGCGTGCCACTGTATGTAAATGCATTGCAAAATACATTTCACTTAATAGTCCTACATTGCAAAGAGCATAAAGATATCTTTTAAAATACTTTATAATTTGCGTTTCATGTGTATTTTAAAATAGCTTCAGAAGAAAACTTAAGTATGTCGTTATTTTAGAGCTAAAATACCTTGAATTTTTGGTGGTTTGTAGGGGTTGTCCATTTCTGTGCCACGTCACATCCAAGGGTTCATCCCCTTTCACTTCGCATATTAAAGTTAAATTCTGACGAATTTTTGCAACTAAACTGTTATTGATTGCCTTGGCATGTGGCGGAACTAAAAAATAAAAGAAGGAATCGATATTTTATGACAAATTGAATCCAGATATATTTTTTTTGTATTGGATTAACCTGTGAAAAATGCATTGATTCTCCTTGATTAATTTAACTGATTAATTAAAAAATGTATAAGAAATTTACCATTGATGTATAAATGCATGGCAATGCTAAGCCCTTCATCCACTCCATTAGATGCTTGACAAAAATAATAGCCTTCGTCCGAATCTTCGGTATTTTTAATTAATAATGAGCCATTACTGAATAAATTGTAACGAGCTGTTGAGGTAATTACGTCCCTGCGATTGCCTGGCTGCACTCCTGAAATTATGAAACAAAAATTGATGAGTTTTTATTAAAAACAAGGAAATTTGCAATGATTTTCATTTTTGAGAAGTGCGAGTATGGTAAATGTCAGCTCTGAGCCCCATTTTAAGCCAACTTTTTTTTTTACCAAGTACGGAAATGTGGGCTGAAGCTCAGCGGAAACTCTTCACCCATCGACGGTATAATATTTGTCTCGGCTGGGTTTTTATTTTCATTTTTTCTTCCCGAAATGTGTCAACTAATATGCCGTCGATGGAGTGGTAAAGCCTGCCGAGTACAAGCCCACATTTCCCTACTCTGAAAATGTGGCTCAGAGCTGTCATTTACTATGCTACTACAAGGGTCACAGATGACATTTTTTTGATTCTACCTATATGTTGGGAGAAAATTCCTATGCTTAAAATTGATATATTATGGAGAAAATTTTCATTATATATCCTTGTATTTAAAAAAAAAAATTATTTCTATATTATGGAAAAGAATTTCCTATAATATTACTTTATTTTTAGGAAAAAAATGTCCTGTATTTTCAATGTAGGCCTGCAAACACTAAGAGTATAAGGCATGGAAATGTTATTGAACAATTTATGGGCTAAATGATTATTTTTCAATATTTATATCCAAATAACCTTCTGCTTTCATCCATGTAATAACTGGTATTGGTGATCCCTCAGCCTGGCAATGTAGCATGACGTCATTGTCCAATGCCACTGACGTATCTTTGGGTTCCTTGGACCATTTTGGGGGAACTGAGAAGACAAAAAGTTTAATAGATCCAATGAACAATCAAAAAATCAATTTCCACACACAAAACTAATGAACATAAATAACCGTACGCATGTACTAGAAGATGAATTATGCAAAATATAGGCCTAGATATCAGAAGATATTGTATTATTTGAATTTTAATAAATTCATGCAAAATGAGAGGCAAAATATTAATCATGCAAAATAATAAAAATAATAATAATGTTACGAAATATGCTTATATTTTTAATTAAATATATTACTAAATAAATTTAATTTCAAAGTGAATTTTTCTTGTGTTTTTTTGTGTGCAGAATTTCAAAATCGTTGTACATGCTTATGGTTAAGTTTATGTTGGACACGATTTAATGGTATTGGTAAATTTTTAGCTTTAGTAAAGCTTTAATAGTACATTTTTCATGGGTATGCATTAGAATTTCAAACATATAATTTATTTGTACAAAATATTGCAAACTCTGTTATTTGGATAGTTTTGCTTATCTAAAACTATGCAATTATTAACTTTCTGAATGTAATTATAACAGTCATTAGCTTTAGTATTAAAATAATTAAAATAATCAAAATAAGTAAATATGATTCGTGTGTCCGAAGTAAATAAAATGCCAATTGCTGATGATTTAAGAAATTATTTTAATACTTTCCCATTTTCTGACAGTTAATGTCTCAAACCATAAAAAAGTTTTTTTTAAAAAAAAGTTTCTGAAATTTTTTAGAAGTTATTAATGTGGTAATTCTCCTAAATCGATATTATATTGAGGTAATAATATTATTTTAATGAGTTACTAATTTCAGTCTGCCTAATTAGGATTGCATAATTTATACGATTAGGCATACCATTTTTTTTTTCGGGAATCCTGTGTTAAATCTCAATCAAGCTTGCATTTTTGATTAATTAGTAAATTTTATCCAAAGTGATATAATTTGCTTAACCCATTTTTTGTACAATTTGTCTTGCTGGGGGATGTTTTTTTTTTTAGTAATACCATGAAATCGAATCCCATTAAATATTCATGCTAAAATTACTTAGATATCATTTATCATGCATTATTTATTATCATGAATATTCATTAGCAAATTGGTTTCAGAGACATTAAAAGCACAATCTGATAATACCAGACAAATTTCACAAATAGCTTCAAAGAGATAACAAAATCCTATGGCAATTTTATGCTAATTTACTAGTTAAAACCTTAAGTTTTGCATCAATTTTTTTTTAAATTTATGCAAATATTCAATCATCATTTAGGAATGTTGAGTTGCTATTTGATGTATAATAATTATTATGTAGTTATTAATCTGCATTGAAAATAGT
The DNA here is from genome assembly GCA_034700285.1 of Proteroiulus fuscus. NCBI lineage: Eukaryota > Metazoa > Arthropoda > Diplopoda > Julida > Blaniulidae > Proteroiulus > Proteroiulus fuscus. The sequence goes on along the minus strand of JAQIXP010005277.1, from coordinate 7,525 downwards.
TTGAAAATTATTTTAAAATTGCTGTATTTTTAAAAAAAATGATGAAAATAATTATAAACAGAAATGCTTATAAAAACCTAGTCAGTGGACTGACAGGTACAAGCATTTCCAGTAATTTATGAACCTGCCTTTAATCTGAACGGGGGGCTTTTTATGACATCATACTCACATCATGTGATCACTTGTATGACGTCACTATTTAGCAAGAGGCATCCACAGTTTATCCACATTTTTTGAATCCATATAGTTACATTAACTTAGATTTTTCCATAATGATAACAATATTTATTTTTCAAAATATTTTCTCACACTTTTATGTAAATACTTTTTGAGTATTTTAGCATATTGCAAAAAATGCATTTTAATTTGAGGAAATTATTTGCAAAAATTGCCATAGCATAGTGTTAAATAGAGAGATTAGCACACCTTACTCACTGCCACCATTACTTCTTGCAAAATGAAAATATATATATTTAACAAGTTTGCACAATTAAAGAATGGACAAAGAAAAAACGGACACAAAAAGCCAAGCAATATCGAAAAGAAAACAGTTAAATAAAAATGGTTGCAGGGAGTCAGTTGCGCCAATCGAAGAAGAGAAAATCACCACAAACGTTCAATTTTTTCTAAGTACTTTTTTTTTTTGAGAAAAACACAGTGAGTTATAGAAACTGTAATATGATAGAAATTGGTAATAGAAATATTGATATAATAGGCTATATAATGAAAACTGGCAATTATTTGTTATATGATATTTGCATTGTCAATGATAAAAAAGAGACTCGCTCATAAAAGCCATTCTTGACAGCCACAGCAAAGAGTGATTACAGACAATCAACTATAGGAGTGCACAAACTAGTGCATTTTTCACTGTTTAAAATATCATTTTTCGTTCCTTTTTTGTGTATATTTTTTACGATTGCTTGCTTCCATAGTTAGGTTTTTTTTTTTACGGCATGCCGAATATCCACACTGGTGTTTCATACACATTCGCACAAGAGTGCTCCCATTGGAGCGGAAAAAAAGATTCTGGGGGGTTTGGGAGAAACAGTAAAAACTAAAATGAAAAAAAAAAAAACAAGAGTTGAAATTGCTGACAATTTGTCCGTAGAAAAGTTGAAAATGAAAGAAAAAAAAATAGGTGAAAAAAACTGAAAAAAAATCAAAATAAAAAAGTGAAAATTTGCACATTCGCAAAAAAGGGCATTGCCATAGTTACTACTACGGCAGCCACGAGAACATTCAAATCGACCCGTGATTGGCCCATGAGGCATTTCTTTAACTATTTGTTACACCATTGGGACGTTGAATACTTTGCCAAGATGCTATTTCAACAATTGTAAAAATAAAAATAAAAGGAAAAAAGAAAAAGCAACATCTAAAAGTGTAAGGTGGTTTAGTACAATCAAAAACTATTCTAGTGGATCTGGATGGTTATTACCTGTTTTTGACTTTTTTTCTGCTCGTTTGGCTATAAGGCTGTGTTGTCAACTAATGCAGCGAAAAGTGTCCTGTAGCAAGCACTTGGTGAAATTGGTCAAAGTTGCAATTTTAAGCAATTTTCTAAAAATAGGAGCTGTTGTTATATTTGAATCCCCAATGACATTTTTAAGGAAGGCTCTGTGTGATATTTTGTTACACGTTTTCATTGTTTCATCTATAAAATTAACCTTTATTTTCAATGTGATTTCAATGGATTAATTCATTATATTCATAAGTAGTGAATGAACCAATTTGTCAAAAATGAGATACGGTAAGTGAGCAGTTGTGATCCTGGAAGTGTCCCTGAATAACCTAGATTTACCTCCATATTTAACACTAATTGCATTTAGCAAAAAAGGGACCTTAAGGACCTTAAGTTGGGTAATCCCTGCCAACAGTGGTGCAATGAGAGACTGTCTAGAATATTAAAAATCGTAAGGAAAAAATTTAAAAAAAAATTAAATTAAAAGTGAATTATTAGCTCAAAAAGTCCCAACTTAGTTCACTGATAATTAGTCACATTAATATATTTGCCTCATAATTAACACTAATTGTATTCAATAAAAAAATGTTTTTCTAGTATTGTGCAGTAGCCCTTTCAGTCTGCTTTGGGCATCTAAAACCATTCACTACTAATGTGCAAGGACCGATAACCCATCAGTCGAGCATCCGAGGGTAGGCGCAGTCACCCCGGCATGAGGCTTAAGCCCAAATTTCCGGGGTTGATGTGTAAATGACATTTACTGTACTTCTCTCATTTTACAGAATAGTCTTAAATTTCCTTTTTATCAAATGGTTTATCTGCTTCGCTTTGAATATATCGGATATTCGGCAAATGTATATTTGAATTTAAGTGGAAATATGAGATGTTCTTCCTTGCAGTCATGAAAGACTACAGGAAGTATTTCATCGTCATTTTGGTCGTTTTAACAAATGTCAATTTTGTGTTTCTTCATGCATGGTTGTGTGATCATGCACTTTCTTTGTCTATGATTTCCCCAAAATTTAGCTAGTGTGCATGGAAACAAAATGTATTTTGAAATATATTTTCATATGTTGGGGTAAATGGGATGATCGATGTGATATTGCCTGTTGGCAGATTTTTCAGGAGCTGCTATATGGTTTATATCCAATCAGTTGTTTCATATTTTGTATTGCTTATGAGCTTGGGGAAAATGGAGAATTTCTGTTGTTAGTTGACAACACTGCAATAGCCATCGAACGTGATTGTATGGTCAGCACTCGTTTAATGAAATTTAGGACCTTTTTTTCCAATTGTACTTTTATTCATGCAACAATGCAATTTGTCCTAGGTCCACACACAAACATATCAGACTCATCCAAACGATCTGTTTTTTTTTCTTCCTTTTTCTTATCCTTTTCTTCAAATCCTATCGATTTTTCACTCAAAATAATATGTTGCGAAAAGGAGCTGGAAGCTCGATGCTTGACACAATTGTGTCTAGGATAAAAATTTTGCCCATAAGTTTACAATATTGAAAGCAAATGTACACCATTTGGTGCTTTTTTTGCACTGCAGAAATGGACGACATATAAATAGAAATGCACTCCATTTAGCTAGGTCTTAGATACACTATAACCAACATGAATTGCAAATAATGTAACGTTTTCAATGCACTTGGCTTACAAATAGCTGCAAAGTGGGGGATCTTTTAGCTCGGCGCATTCACATTCAGGAAAAGTGCGATTAGGAAATGAAATAAAAATTCAACAATCTAGTCTTATATATTTTTTCTTTCTCTTTGATTTTTTGACTGTTTCGACAGATAAGAAATAGAAAGTTGTAAAATGTTGGAGAAAATCTTAATTTTAAAAAAAAAAATAAATTAACTGCTGCTTTTTGCATATCCTTCAGCATTGGGAACAGTGAAAATTGTTTGGCTGAAATTTTTTTAAATATTAAAAATATTTTATTGATGGACCAGTTTTTTAGTTGAATATAAGAAAGAATAAACATTTGGGGAAAAGATTTTAGAAGATTAAAAAATATTGTAAAATTTTTTTACGAAATTTCACATTTTTGTTATTTGATTAATTTTATTGGGAGAAGTTTAATTGTCCATAAGTCTGTTTTTATAGTTTGTTTTATGAAACTATTTTTAGTAATACTTTATATTAAGCAAAATGAAGAAGTAATTTGAAGGTAAAGTCTTCGATTTGTTTCTCACTTTTTATTTTATTGTACAAATTTTAAGATGAAGGATATATTTAGAGAGAGAAAACTAGTTTTGAAAATTTTTATCACTTGCAAAGTTTTTAATTTGGTAATAACTTTTTTGGTAAAAAAAATATTTGGTAATAACTCGCTTATTAATTTTATTTTAATAGAAACCTTGTTTAAGTTCAATAAAAAAATTGGCAATAGTCCAACTTAAGTCCAAGAACAATGAAACTTGGATTCATAATAAAAAAATAGTTTTATATAATTTTATTAATACTATTATTTTTATATTAAAATGAGACTGGGGCCAAATATTATCAACTTTTGTTGTTGTATGCAAAGTCCCAATATTTTTTAAAAAATTTAGTTAATCATTTATGATTTTTTTCTGCAAAAGGAAAACTTAGTAGCTATTTTTATGTATTTTTGTCATGCCAAATGTAAAAAAAAAACTGGATCTAGTCTGACATTTGTAGAATTATTTATAAGGCAAGTTTATGGATTCCATCTGCCTTCCTGATAGAAATAATTTTATTGTTCCTAAATAAGTTTTCCATCTGACGTGAATCTCTTATTCCGCAGTGGACGTCAGAAATGACCGACCTAAATGACCTCTTGCTGGGAAAATGGACACCTCAGTAGGGTGCTAAGGGCTGCATGATCTTGATCTGGATCAGCCACAATTGAAATGAGTTTTCAAATCAGTTTTATGAGTTTCAATGTGATGACCACCTGCTGGTTGGTCAGGAAAAGGCACCGTTTGACCACACACCAAATGCATTTAACACTTAAAACGATTTCCCTTCATAACACTCTTGCTGTGCTGGTTTTGACTTTGCCAGCATTCAGGGGGCATTTGTTATAATTTTTTTTTTGCAAAAAGTTATTTAATGTTCCCAAAATTAGAAATTAACTAACTTGTTGGTTTTACTGTAATTTAATGGGCTATTTTAGTCTTACTTTAATATCAATCAGGATCATCGTATAAGATAAAATCCCATTTTTTTTTGTAAATACATTTTCGGATTTTATAACCTAGCTTATCTGTAATTCCTCTACTGATAAAACTGCATTTTATATCTTTATGCTAGTATTATGAATGCAGCTATAAATTGCAGATAAATCTTATTATAGTTTAATAAAACGTCTGTGTAAGGATATGAAGGAAAAAAATTAAATATTATCTTAATAAAATGCCATTTTTATAGCATTGGCAGCTTATTTTTAGCAGTTAATATTTCTGGCTTGCCATCTATATTTTCATTTTTATTTCAATTTTTTTCTGCTTATAATTTGTATATTAAAGAGAAATTCTTGGCTTGTTAAAAGATATTTTTTAAAAAAGACAAAATAAAATTAAGAGGAGAATTAAGGCATTTAAATGTTATTTGGGCTTGTCAAAATATAAATATAGTTTTGGAAAAGTTGGAAAAGGTTTGATATAATGAACATACATATCAATATATTGCATAGACAAATGAAATTTTTACAAATTTTCATCATTTTATATCTGCATTTAATGTTTTCTAATCAATTATTTTATTTCCTAATGTATTTTCCATTTTACATACTTTTTTGAGCATTTTCAAATTATTTCCTGTGTTTTTTAAGTGTTTCAGTATACGATATAGTTTACATGCATTGGGATATTACATTTTATTTGTTTCAATTATTAATCTATAATTTCAATTTACTACTGTTATTTTTTTTCAAATGTCAAGAACTTCAAAATTTTCAAAAAAAAAATAATAGTCCAATTCACTTATTATATTTTTACTCCATTTTTCATAATTTATAGTGGGTATATTTCAGCTACTCACAACTTTTTTTTTCAAAATGTCTAAATGCATTTTATGATGTATAGTTTATTTTTGCATTTCAAATGGGCATAGGGATAGTACATTTTATAGGTTCAATTAATCTAAATTAAATTTAATATTTCTAACGTAACAAATTTTTCCATTTGAGAATAACTTACAAGTTAGTCTAATGCATTTCTTAATCTCTTTTTTTCTCCATTTTCCATAATTTAGTTTTTTTTTTAATTATACCCTCAGTTTTTCAAGACGTCCAAATGTATTTCTTGATACATTTTTTGCGTATCAGATAGAAATTAATTTATTTTTAATTTACCTAAATTCATTTTTTGAAATTTTTTTTTAGAATTTCAGAATTTAAAACTAATCCAGCCCAATGCATTTTTTAATATATATTTATTATCTTCAATTTACATAACTTCGATTTAGTTTTTTTTGTTGTAAATTTTGCCTTAAATTTTAAAATTTAAAACTTATCAAGCCTAATGCATTTATTAATATATTTTCTCTCAATTTGCATAATTCAGAAAATTTATCTTCCTTCATTTTAGTTTTTTTTAAATATTTTTCCTTGAATTTTAACATTTGTAAAGTCCAACCTATAGTGCATTTCTAAATATATCTCCTTCTCCATTTCGCATAATTCAGTGGGCATTCCTTTTGTTTTCAAGATACCTAAATACATTTCACAATATATTTCTTTCCCCATCAGATTGACAATAATGACTAGCAATATTTGCTGGAATTTTCATTTTCCTAACATGTCAGCAATGTTAATCTTAAACTGGCTTGTAAAAAAATATCGAATCTACCATTTGCAAAAATAGGCTCCCAATTTCTATATATGTTAAACCGAATTTGACATAGATTTTTTTTGGTGGGTCTTCCGATTGATTTTTCAATATCACAGGCCTACTTTTCTTGGCTCTATCTATCAAAGTCAATGGCCGATGGTTATCAGGCCCCTGAAGTTCAATTGGTAGAAATGCTAACATGAGTACTTGTACAAGGGGTCCCCATTTTCAACCTTTTTTTTTCTCGCTAAAAAGATTTGAACAAAATGTTGAAAATGTTTCAATAACAAACTGCCAAAGTTAAGTAGACACGTCAAAGGTAAGGTCTTTGATGATATATGTTTGGATGAATCTCTCTTGATTAATGCTTTCGTGGTGCCGAGGCAACACTCCAAGATGCTTTTTTTTTGTACAAAATCAAATCAAATCCATCATGGCTAAGGCTACTGAAGAAGATTTCTTTTACTTTAAGGGGGGTTTTTCTACTGTGTGCTACATATTCAATTTAAAAATATATATTGTATATATATATATATATGCAGAAGGGATGCTAAATCAGCTTCTTATAGTTGCAAGAAAATGCTACATTCGTTTCGCAGGCAGGAAAAGTATTAAGACAAGAAGTTCATAGCTCAGTCAAAGTAGCATTAGAATATATAGATAATACTAAGATGCAGTATAACATGTCGTCATTTTTTTTTTTACTTTTTCTTCTTCTATAAGGCTTAAATTTAAAAGGGAACAAATTACTATAATGATAAACTACAATCGGATCAAAATAAAGAAAAAAAAAACTAGGACTACTTTGCTATAGTGAGAGAGGGTTTATATGCCAAAAGTGAAAACTACTGAAGAGAGGCATTAATGAGACTTAATATTAAAAAAAGGACGAAATAAAGGGAAAGGAGGACTCAAATGTCAAGAAACAGGAAGAAATTTTCACCAGATGCACAGAAAAAAATAAAAGTAAAAAGCCTTTTTTTTAGATATAGAGAGAATATCACTATGGTACTAAAAATCGATGCAGAAAACTATATATTGTATAGATTTTAGGTTCATATATTTAGATATGTAACAGGCGATATTCGGCTACGAGAAACTACGTGATTTGATTCGCGATGCATAAATCATGCTGATTTAGTGCACAGGTAAATGGTTAGGAACCGAGAAGTCAGTTTTTTAAATGAGTTTCTATGGTGCAAAATGTTGGGGGTGGGGTTGGGGGTTTGGGGGTGGGGGGGGGGTTAAAA
>JAQIXP010005276.1:0-10607 GCA_034700285.1 Proteroiulus fuscus | reverse complement strand
GCACAGAATCTGCATTCTTTTAATTTGATTCTTTCCCTCTCAAGTATAAATATAAATTAGAATAAAAATAAAATAATTCTCCCTAAAATCTGGCAGCACAGAATCTGCATTCTTTTAATTTGATTCTTTCCCTCTCAAGTATAAATATAAATTAGAATAAAAATAAAATAATACCGGTAGCTACAGTAATTTTAAAAGATTACAAGTCTAGTCTAGTTATAAATTATCATGGAATTATGGTTCGATACCAATATAGCGTTTATATGAATGTAAATAGAAATGCTATATTGATATGCAAATCACCTTATTACTGTTTACTTTTTTTATATTCCACTTTTGGTACAGGTATGTGGAATATTGACAATGGCCTTGTTAATGTTTGACCACCAACCGCCCACCCCCTGATGCCCAATGGAACGACAGCTGACCAGTGGCCATTTTGTTTACTTGGTCATAATTCTGCAATTGCTGTCTTCATTTACTAAGTAGCTCTTCAAGGGAGTTGACATGTTGTGTTTGGCTTTGTTCTTGGCCATTTTTGGAAAAACCCTGATTTTACATTCTGCTAACAGTTTAATTAATGGAAATAACACACACTGGAAAAATAACAATAATGGTAAGCACTGCATTAATTATTATATTTTTTATTATAGAAAATTTTGGCAAAATTTCGTTTTGGATTTTCATCAAGGAATGTGGCATTGAGCAACATTCCTCATGAGGAAAGTTTGAAAATTCAGTTTTGCATTTTAGTTTGAACATTCTTGAGGAAGTGTTTTTTAAATTTTGTGATTTATATATCCAGAAGAATATTGTGTAAATATTTACTGATTTTTTTAATGAATTTTTACTTAACTTGAAGTAAATTAATTTTGGTTTTTCAATGCACATTCCAAGATGGCTGCCAAAAATTCCCAAGTTTTTTTCAATTTCAGGCAAGATTTTTATTTTTTGAGAATCAGGTTTTTATTTTTTTGCACCAGGATTTGGGCATTTCTGCTAAATTAGTTTTTGAATTTTTAAAAAAGTTTTGAATTTTAAATGTTTTTCAAAAATTCTTGAATGACAAATGATGCATTTTGGATGTCAAAACATGCCATGAAGACACCATTGGATTACATCATATTTTGCATTGCCATTTGTTGACGTCATTTTGTTGCATGAGAAAATTCAAGATTTAACCTGTTGCTTCATAAATTTTTTTTATCAAATTCCCATGTTGATAATGTTCAAATTTATTAGAAAGTCTCTGAAAATGTCTGTTTATAATCTAAACTACCCTCTTGTCAACTATTAATATCCCTTTAAATTCCTGATTTTAGCAAATAATTTTTGAATGTATGCTCTTATATAAATCCAAAATGTCATTTAGACAATTATGTTTGATTTCTCCATTTGTTTTTATGCCTAATATTGTAAATTGTTTCCATTCTTTTCAAGACCGACACTCTTTTCATAATTCTTTTGCCCACATGAACAACAAAGCCGAAAGTTTGCTTCAATTTGAGTTGGAGAAAGTGGAGCGCCATCTGCTGTCCCATTATGGGCCCAGCGTCCGGCATCGGCGAGCTCCTCCGACAGACTCGACCCTATCCTCTCATCACGGAAACTATGGTAAGTTCGCTTCTCTAAAAGTGACCGATTCCGGTCAAATTGTTCCTTGAAAAATATGTTTTCTTGCAGATCTCCAGCACTTAAACGTCCCTCTCGTGACACAAACCCTGCGTCTGTCCGGCGTGGTCGAAGTGGCCAGCCTGGTACGGGCACACGGCAGAACCTTTATCATCACTGCCGAGAAACCAGCTGGTCGAGACGTTCCGTTCTCCGTCCAGATTAGAACCTGGAACGAAACTGCCAGATTAATGGACAATTACACCTCTATTTCGGTACAAATTGTTCCATTTCAGTTAAGGCAATTCCGTGACTTGGTCAGTTGCATCCGTAGTTATTGCAATTTTTCTTTCTTCAGATTCCGGGCGTGATTGGCATAGAGTCGTTTGTCGTCGGTAACGAAGCGTATTTCATCTGCACTTTGAATCAAGCGGTGAATCACTTCGATCCGGTGATCAGACGAAGTGAACTCTTCAAGATCCAAGAAGACGGCGAGTTGAATTCTATCCAGGTGAAATATTTTGCAGAAAAAAGTCGCACTTTCTTGAAAAAATTTATTTTCCGAAATCAGGCTCGCTGCACGTGCCAATTGCATACGTTTTACTGGAATATGCACGTGCGCCGAGTCCCATTTTGGAATAGAAATTTCTTCGGGCCGGCGCACCTTTATTTATAGAACCAGTCTGCAATGTTTGTTAATTTTTCATTTTTCTCGAATAATTTTAAAGACCTTCTTGACCATCTCTGCCACCAAGTGGAAGTATTTTTCGTATAATGGCAAGTCGTACTTGACCCATGCCAGCTACCTCAAATACACCGGAGTCAAGTGGAATACGACTGGCGAGTGTGAGCGCACCAAACTCAAAGGCAAGTTCAAAATCCACTTGCGATAAAAAATGTGATAAAATCTTAGTTTTTAAAGAAATTTTCGAAAAATAAACGCGCAAGTTTGTTTTGAATTCATCCAAATAGCTGCCAAGTCTGTGGTAATTTACGAATGGCAAGGAAAAGCATTTAGAAAGGTAGCTTATTTATTGAAACAATTTTGGGAAAATTGACAAAAATGCATTTGGATGTGAGCCGATTAGTAAGTAGCGCCGATCTTTTAGATTCTGACGATTCCAGCAAGCTACGTGTCGGATATGGATCATTGCAGTGTCAACGGAAGGACGTTCTTTATAGTAGCAAATAAGAAAATGGACCACAGGAACTCCTCACTAATTTACGTTTACGAGTAAGTTTGCATTAATCTGACCATTAAGTCGATGTTTATATTAAATGTTACAAAAATTTGAATAATTTGTATACGAGAAATATTGTTAATTCGTTCAATTTTTCTATCTCAGATTGACGGAATCATCCAAATCTGGCGTAGTACACTTCCGTCTCTTCCAAAAACTGCCTGCCTCTGCTCCGATCGACGTCCACTGCATCAAGATTGGTACCACGTTGCACTTGGCCATCGTAAATGAATATCACGTCGTCTTCGGGCGGCGCCACTACGACGCCGACGCCCAGATTTACCGCTTCAACGGCCTGTTCTTCGTCAGTTACCAGAGGATCGCAACCGTCCGCGGCATCGGGTGGACCTCCGTCGTGCTGAGCGACCGTTCCGCCAGGCCTTTGACCTTTCTCCAGCTGCAGTCGAAGGAAGACGAGCTGCGCACCTTTTTCCACTTTGGCAATTCTTGGCAGAGCGTCAACTTGCCTCGCGTCGATTTTGTCAAGGGCGTTTTGGACCTTGGCGACGGAAACACCTTCATCGTTCAGACGCCTCTGGAATTCTCCAACCTGATGGTGCAGCACTGGACACAGCCTACTTTGTCGCCGGCTCCCCCGCAGAAGTGCGCCGCCCTAAAGTCGAGAGTCGATCGAATTCTGTCGAGGAACATCGACCTCTCTCGCTCCGTAGACGTCGCCGGGGGCTCGGGCTCCAGGTTCGACTGGTTAAAACGAACGGCACAAAACCGAAACGACGAGATCGCCGATATTGAGCAACTTCTCCCGCAGGCGTTGGGGCGGCCGCACATCTTGGACCACCTGGTGGTCGACGAGCTGACCTCGGAACTTCTGGTCACCCGGAACACTCGCTTGCAGCTGCTAAACTCCGTGGATTTTACGAGGTTCGTGGCCGACTCGGTGAAGGTCATCCCATACTCTCAGAACAGGATGTCTATGCGAATTAATGACTTTGCCCACATCGTGCTGAAAGGCTCCGCCATCTTGACCGGACCCCTGAACCAGCTGACTTTTCCGCGGGATTTTGCCGTACTGAATGGGTCGAATGCATTCAAATCGCCCGTCGTGCTCGGCGACGTCATGCTGGACAGTGTGGATGTTGGCGGTCGAATCGGTGGAATCGTCCCGAGTAACCTGCTTCTGACCTCCGGCGAGCAAAGGGTGGAGTCCGAACTGGTTTTTGGGCGGGATCTCGAGGCACCGAACCTGCGAGTCGAAAGTGGGGTGGTAGGAGGAGTCGATTGGGACTTTCTGGCTTCCGACACTGTCTTCACCGATACCGAAAGTGTCATGCAATCCAAGGTGTCGTTCGAGAATGACCTCAGAGTCGCCCAGAAGATTGACGCCTCTTCGACCGTCTGCGATGTGGACATTAGCAGCTTAAACAAGTTCGCCATGAGGATCGACGAGTCGCAGGTGGTCAGTGGACCCATCCAGTGGAAGGACGTACGTTTCGACGGTGACGTTTCCGTCGAGTCGTCCGTCGTCAATGACGCAAAATTCGATGAGGGAATCCGACGCTTTGGCGATTCTCGACAATTCGACGTCGAAACTATGACTTTTTCCGCGTTGAAAGTAAAAAATTTGGAAGTCAAGGGAAGCGTGAATAATATGAATCTGTCGTCCGACGTCGTGACGAGTTACGGTCATCAGAGTATTGAAGGTTTGTGGCATTTCTTGATTTGGTAAAGTGGCAAAAATGCACTGCTTTAAATGTTGTGAATTTTCGTGAGCTTGCGAAGGGGTTAATCCGCTGCTTTTTTTCTAGGCAAGAAAGTATTCAGCAACTTGGGAATTTTAACTGAAGGCAAACGTGAGGATCAATTTTTTTTTTTAATAATATAAAATAATATTTTTTTTTATAAATTGTTATATCTTGAGTTTTTTATTTGGTTTAGGCCTGAGCGGAAGCCGTTCGACTTTGCATCTGAACAAGTTGAAATCGAGCCGAATCAAGATACTCGGCGGTTTATTTCCCGACGTTCTTGCCTTGGGAGCATCTGCACTGTCCACCGACGATGACCTGAATCTCGGAGAAGCCATTTTTCAAAACCGCGTCGGCCTACTCGTCTCGACTTTTCAGCCTTTCCTGAATCCGGATGTTGTTCCTCTGCATGGAGCTACGACAAAACCGACGTCGCTGTCCATTACGGCAATCGGTAGCATCGGATTGCATGACGATGCCGTCGTAAAGGGTTTGGTCAATCGCGTACGCATTTCAGACTTGACCACCAACGCTTTGCTGATCAACGGTGATCAGAAACTAACCTCGGAGGTCACTTTTTCGGACTCGCTGACCACTTTCCGGCAGAAGATAGCAGAATTTCGTTCAAAGCACGTGGACTTTGCAAATTTTGCTAATGGGACGGCCCTGGTGTTAAAAGATTTCGTTTTGTCTATGGCCGTTTCGGCCAATGATGTTCGCGTGAGCGGTTCCATCTCTGGCGTGGGAGTGGAGGATTTCTTCTCGGACACTGCACTCGCGCACGAGGACCAGCGGGTGACCGGCAGGAAAACCATTTTCGGGGATTTATACGTCTTCAGAGGAGAACAACCGCGCAGCTCGAGTTCTTTCAGCGTTTCTGGGGAGTTGAGATTTGCCAATTATGACTGGAGAAAATTGACCGCAGAGACTTGCCTCTCTAATTCTGCCAACATCGTCGAAGGAGTGACTGAATTCAAAACTTCGCTTTATCTGAAGGATCTGCAATCCGGTGAGTTCAACAATATTTATTTACAATGGACAGCTTATAAAATTTGTTTTATTTTTGCAAATAACTAAATAGCATAAAATTAACTGCCTCGTTTGATAAATAAAGCTGAATTGCGTCAATAATTCAGTCTTCTATTTAAAAAAAACAAGTTTGAATGCAAATTTGTAAGATATTATCAGTAAAAATACTTTTTTCCTGGATAAATCGATAGCTCGAGTCGACGATGTTGATGTGGCGAGTCTATTTTACAACACTCTTTTGCAAAATGGCAGCAAATCCGCGGTGTTCAACGGATCATTGAACATGATCCATCTGCACGTGAAAACTATTAACGGCGTTGACATCGACGGTTATTTTTCCGATGGTAAAACACAATTAACTAAGTTTAACTAGTTTGTGACTCGATCATTTATCGGCCGTTTTTCTTATCAGTCTTCACGGTGGGCTCGACACTTTCGAGAGCGGTTAAATTTGACAAAATCGTCGTCAGGCGTAAACTGGTTGTTACCGGCACCATAAACGGCCTGCGAGCATCCCAGTTGGTTAATCGCCACGATAAGGTAGGTGCCGATCGACGCTTCGGATTTTGCTAAAAAAGTATTATAAATGAGGACAATTTTTAAATTGTTCGATTGTAGAACGTCGTGATTCGCGGTTCGAAACGTTTCGAGAAGGCCGTGAATATCCGTGGGAACATGTACTCGTTTCGTGCCGTCGATAACAAGAACAGGCTGCTCGCCGTGGACCTATTTGACGCCACGCACGTCGTCTTGTATGGAAATCTCGCCGTCAAGGGTAGGTTGCTTCCAGAAACACTCCAAAATGTTTCTATACGTTTATTTTGAATTCATTTTTCCGTGAATTTTTTTATACTTGATTAGGTCACATTGACGGCATAGCTTGGGATCAGTTCGTAAAGGAAACAGTCTTTCTCGATGCTGGACACTCGTACAATCTAAAGTTTATTTTTCAGGAGTTGCACATTGGTAAGAAAACGGCGTTTTTGCATAATTTTGCTTTTAAAAAAGATATTTTTATCCGGGAATGGGCAGATTTCTTGTTAAAACTAAAAATCTTAATTTTGTCCAGATAACGAGGTTGCGCTGATAGGCAGTTTAAATGGCATCAATCTGCCCAACCTTTATTCGAAAATGGTCACCGTCGACACTCCCCAAATGCTGACCGCCAACATTCGGTTTTCCGGCGGCGCCGTCTTCCGCAAGAATCTCTATACTCACCTCCTGGACCTGGAGAATTGCGCCGTTCTCAACGACCGAAGCTTTGCTGCTGGAGCGAATCGTTTCGACAGGTAGCTTGCCATTGCCATCGAGGACGATTTCCCCAGAAAAAGGCTGGAAGTTAATTGCTTTTGCCACTCGTTTAGCCATGCTCCAAGCTCGCCGAGGAACCAACCGTTGATCTTCCTCGGTCCAGTCACCCTGCTCCAGAATCTCCTAGTCAACGGCACTTTCAACGACGTTCCAATGAACTCCCTGATGACCACCAACGAAAGGCAGCTGTTCATTAAGGAGAACGTGAAGTTTAGCGATCTCAGAGTCGACAACGTTAGGGTAAGCAAATCCTACCATCCGATCAGAAGTTTTCGGAGAAAAGCTTTTAATTTTTGCAGTGGTGTCCTTTATAAACACAGGTGAACGGATTGCTAATGAACGTGAACGTCAGCAAGTGGAAGAAGGCTGCTGCCGATTTGCGCTCGCCGCTACTCAACGTCAAAGGGCGGAAATCTTTTGCCGATGCCAGTTTTTTCGGCCCAACCGTCTGCGGGTTTACTACTAGCAACTTCTCCACCGACGTGAGCAGTTTCGGTGGCCGGCCTGCTCAGCCTATCGGAAGGGAGTTCTCACGTAAGCGATGTGAAAAGTTTGAGACAAAGCCCGATGAAATGTTCTGGAGATAGTTTTAAAGGAAATTGATTGTGCCTCTTGCTAGTTGCCACTGAGCCGCTGCGGATCTACGGAAACCTACAGTTCGATAACTACGTTTCGGTTCAAGACGGGCTTCATGCACCCGATGGTGAGCTTTTGTGGATTTTCTGGCTAAATTTGAAGGAAGAATATCTCTGAATGTGGCCTTTGTTTCCGTAGGCGGAGGTTTGAACGGCAGTGACGCGGTTTCCAAGTTAAGGCTGACTGCGTCGTCATGCACCGCAGTCGAGGGCTTTCAGAAACTATTGCGAAGTAAGTTATTCCATCCTCAGGAGAAGCCGGAAACTATCTGCGAAATATATATTTTAATCGTGTATCTCTTTCTTGACTGTAGGCTTCCACAGGTTCGAAGATTTCACGTTTTACAAGCGTATTGGAAACCTGCAAATCTGTCAGATCCACCGGACTAACTCGTCGCCACAAATCGGATCCATCACCATCGAGGCCATTGAGGGCGACGGCTGGCACATCGTTTGGATCAACAAAGGCCTGAGCGAAGTGAAAATAGCCCGGCTCCATCTCTTCGAGAGGATCGAGACTTGCCAAGCCTTCTTTGAGTCGTAAGTACATTTATTTAACTTCTATCAGTTTTAAGAAAAGTGCCCTTTTGACATCTCAAGACGTCCTCGCCTCACCCAGGTCAAACGTTGTTCTGGTGCTGGGAGTGTCGCACAACAAGTACTCGCAGGTGCTGGTTTGGACGTCTATAGACAACCGCCTGTCCACCGTGGAAAGTGGCCGGTTTGTGGATTTTGCAAGATTCGGACCGTCCGAGCAAAATCCTACGTATTGGCTGGCCACTTCCGTGCCGTTTGGGGCTCCGCTTAAGAGGATCGTCGTTCAGCAGTGGTCAACCGACCTCGGGAAATTCGTCATCGTGCAACACTTGAATATCCCACGCTCGATTATTGTCCACGTCAAGTTTAATGCCGAATTAAAGCAGATCGTCATCGCATCGATGTTCGGGCCTTCGACTAGGATCTCGGTTTTGGAGTGGTCGAAGGCGAGTCGGAGATTTGAGGCCAGAAATTCGATGGTTGGACAGTTTGGGGTGGTTTCGATGCAGACCGCTTTTCACGGAGGAATGGGGGTCGTCGCAGTTGTGACCAGATCAGGCAAGGCTTTTAAACTCTGTAATCCGAGTCACTATCTCATAGTTCTTTAACTAATTTCGGTATTTACCATTTCAGCGGGGTTGATAGTGTACGAGTATGAAGAAACGTTCATAATGGTCTCCCGAATGGCATTGCCCTCCGCTGCCATTCGACTGTTTCGGCTCTTGTACAGGAATAATTTGTGGCTGCTGGTCTCGTCGGAAAGCGGTTTAGTGGCTTACAATTATAAAGGCAAGATGTTTTTTTTTTCCGCATATTCTTTCCACTCCCCCCCTCCCTCCCCCCCCCCCCTTCCCCCATCAGTTTTGTATTTATTGTGCACGGTCCTTAATGATATTTACTTGCCGTTGTAGTTGTGAACGAATTCCGACAGATAACTATGAGTGAGGTGAAAAACGTCGAAGTTTCGGAAGCCATGAGCCATGATACCCTTTGGATACAGTATGCAAACGACTGCTCGTTCGGTGAGTACCACTGCTATTTTCACAATTTATATATATAGTCTTGTCTACGTTTATAATCTTTTTTAATAGTAAATAAGTATTAGTTTTCTAACAAGGTTTAAATCACCCGCATGTAATAAAACGATCAGGCGCTCAGTCTGTTTATAGCTATTTTATTTGGATAAATCCACATTCCAAAATTCAAAAGTACAATATGGCTGCCATTTGAATGTAGTTTTGTAAACGATTACTAGTTGTACCACTGTTACTTTCAAATTAAGTTATTTTGCCTAATTGTATGACACGTTTTTAATAGTTAATAAGTGACAGGGTTTTGCCATCAAGTTTAAATTGGCTGTTATTTAAATTACCCGCGTTTCATTAGCCGCGTGATCAGACCTGGTGCATGGTCATTTTATCCCTATTTTATTTTGGAAAAATCCCTATAATTGCCAATGCGTACATTCCAAAATTGAAAGCGACAAAATGGCTGACGTTCGATTGTTTCGAAATCCTTGTTCGAATATAATTTTAAATTTTTACTTTTATTTTTGAATTTTAGGCATAACAAATTGCATCTTCGGGGATGTTATAGTTTACAGACAACGACAAGGTAATTCTTTGATGTAAATCATGTTTTCTTTAATTTGATTCCAATGCATCCATTTTTTCACTGCAAGCTGGTTACATGCAAACTAGAACAAAGATGAGGAATCCAGATTTCTTCTTATTGATTCTACATTTTATTACTTTAAAACTGTATAAAAGTATGAGAGAGGGCTAGCTGGGTAGCTGGGTTATCAATCCAAATTCAGTTTTTGTCGACTAGTACTTTAAAGCCTTAATTAACTTTGCATAAAGATGATGAAATTTGGAACACCGAATCTCCTCCAAGCTAGTTGGACGAATTGTTCCAGGGCGAATGTACAGTGATGGTATATTTGAAAGGTTGTATGCAATGGAAAGTCTAATGCATATTGTATGAGTGAGTTACCTTAGTCAGTATCGACTGAGCTATTTTATATCGCAATAAATTGTCTGATCTCTAAACCCAATAAAATGAAATGGAAGTGCCATATTTGGGGACAATTTCAAGAACTTAAATCTGTACTGTCCTCAAGAAATTTTGTTCCAAACTGGAGCTCTAAGCACGTATCAGTTCTGAATAATACTTGTGTTCCCTAATGACCATAATGGGGCTG
Organism: Proteroiulus fuscus; assembly: GCA_034700285.1. Lineage (NCBI taxonomy): Eukaryota > Metazoa > Arthropoda > Diplopoda > Julida > Blaniulidae > Proteroiulus > Proteroiulus fuscus. Next base: position 337 of record JAQIXP010005276.1, on the reverse strand, counting down.
GCCGCAAATTTCTTCAGGACAATGCACCTTTAAATAGGTTTAAATGCACTTCGCATTTTTTGCTCCTTCAAGTTTAATGAAATATCTGGTTTGAAATTAATTTACGTACCGAATATTGAATTGGTTTTGTTCTGTTAAAAATTAGGGTGGTAACTCTTTCGAACAAAAATAGCTTTTTTCAATGTGTGTTTTATGGTTTTAATTCCTCGCGACAGCCAAATGGTAATTGAACTAAAGGGAAATCTTAATTTTTAAATATATTTTTCCTCGTTTGTTTTGATAAATCAAATGCTTATGTTATAGTAAACCAGACGATGATACAGTAGTTATCAATGTA
>JAQIXP010005275.1:0-10607 GCA_034700285.1 Proteroiulus fuscus | reverse complement strand
GGATATACAGGTTGGATTTCTGCACCCCACCATATTTATTGCACCGAGAGTTTGGTCATTCATCATATGAATTCCACTTATTCAAAAGAACCTTTAAATGGTGGTTTCGAATGAAGGCTTTTGATGGAGAGGATACTTTACTCTCTTGGTGGAATCATTGGCTAGCATGTCCCTCAGATAAACACAATCCATACTCTAATTTTATATCAAAATTAAAAATTTCATCCAATCTCACCCATATCTCTTTGATTCATCTATCCCCATACAAATTAATAGAGTTATGATTGGCACTTTGGATTTTCTCAAAGATAATCATGAACTAAGTATAAATAATGCTATTCTCAACTCTAAATTTCATCCACAATATAAAATCATTTCCAAGTCACTAACTGACTGTCCTCAGCCCTATCTTTCTGATTATTCTCCTTATATATTTAACTCCTTTTTATGCCAACTTAGAATTCACCCAAATTCTATTAGGTTAAAGGAAGGTAGTCTAATCCTTGATGGAGTATAAGAATGCCATCTTTGTGATTCAGGCCATATGACCTGGGTGCACCTTCTTGGACACTGTCATGCCATCAGATCCTTGAGCCTAACAAAAGCCCCCCAATTTCCAGCTCTGATAACTGAATCTGATCTGCAAATTCTCCTTCTTTCTGAAACTATCCCTGCACATATTTGGTACATATTCAAGGTAGCCAAATCTGCTATTTTATATTTTGAATAACCACATAACCAGGCCAAGGGAGATATTCTCCTAGTGCTGTAGATGTGTGTGTGTGTGTGTGCATATGCCGTGTTTTGCCAACAAATAGTGTCGGCTCCACCAGTACGATCGTACCATCCTTCACCTGCGGCTTGAAACGCATCCCAACACCCATCTGCATCCTTGCCAGAATCCTCGTTGGTACATCCACATTCACCAACAACTGCACCACCTGAGTACCATCCTCCTTCAGCTTGTCAACGTTCTAAGATAATTCTACGACAACCGGGCCTTTATCTATAAGTTCACTAAAATCGTCAACTACCACCTCTTCAGCCCCATCATCGCAAACATCCTGGTTGCCAAGCGTTTGCTCTGCATCCACAGATGACATCAGAAGATATGTGTCTCCAAAGTACACAGCCGGTTGCACCATATCGACAATTAAACCCACCTTTTTTCCTAAGTCCATTCCAAGGACGATGTTAGCTGATGGACAAGAACGGTCGTCAATCACGAAAAACTGGTGATTGTAAGTCCACAATGCCAGTTGTACTTCCAAATTCACCAAATAAAGTATTGGGATCCACATTTGTTGCATACCTAACATCCGAAACGATTTCCTGGGCTTCACATCACATAAGACACATCGAAGCTGACTTTTGCCAATCACTGACACTGATGCCCCAGAGTCAACTATCGCATACCGTTCATGGATTTGCTGTATAATGATGTTCACCCTCGAAAGCCATTCATCAAATTTAACACCTCGTTTCACCTCTGCCGGTTTCGACGTCAGGTCGAACCACACAACTTTCTTCACCTTAGGCTGACTAGGTTTCGGTAACGGGTCAGGCCCATCCAATGACGGTGTCAGAATTCTATGTAGCTGCCGTGGCATTCTGAGCATCGTGACGTTACCGTCACTCTTCGTCTTCTTAGGCTGCTGATAACCCCTTGGTTTGGAACAGTCATGGGAGAAATGAACCTCACCACACCGGTAGCAAATGGTGCCCGTTTTACCACTCCTGCATTTGGCAGACATATGCCCTGGTTTGCCACATTGATAGCAATGAATCCTCGGGCCAGAGCTACTTTGGCCGCAATCACCTTTGGATTTAACTTACGGGTCTCCTTTACCACCACTCGCCTGTTTTAGTTTGACCACCTCGGCACTAGCCACGGAAGGCTGTGCCCATTCTTTTGGTCGCTTCTTACTTGGATTAGCCATCCTGGTATCCGTCTTCTCCTCATCAAGGACCCCCTCGATGGACACCGCTAACTGGAGAAATGATTCCAGCATGTCATGCTTATGACCAGCCATCCTCTTGGTAATCTCACTGCTCATTTCCTTATGTAACTCATGTAGGAGATCCTTTAAAGCAACCACCTGACCTCCTCTCCTCGTAAGACGAACCTTCTTGGTAATATACCTCCGGGCCAATTCATTTGGTCCTTGCACCCGGGCTTTTGCTTTATATGCTGGTATGTGGTCACCGGGGTCTCCCACGCCATTATACGTGGAGAACACCAGTGTACCCCGCTCTTTTTGAGTGGCACCAGGATGTTGGTCCCTAAATGCCTGCACCTGTTTCTTGAGCAAATCAGTTTGCTCCTCCTGCCTTAGCTGACTACACGTCAGAGCGCGACCTAGCTCAGCCATTTGTTCACCAAATTATAACTGAGTTTCATCATGCCACTTCACCAGCTTTATTATGGTATTCTGGACATCAATCATGCCCACCATTTAATCATCATTGGCCTTCAGTAATGCCCCCACCATAGAACTACTAGCAGCCACCTGGGACATCTCTATGCCATGCACCCTGGCCAAGGTCGCCACTTAAGCAATTAAATATTTTGATTCCCAAAACATCATCATCTCCTTCCTTACTATTGTCACTAGCAGAAGTACCTGCAACTTTATTTGCAATGGCAGCACTCTCCCGTCCCATTGACTCACTGTCCTCAAATTCCTCCTCACCTTCCGAAATATCCAAATTAACAGGAGATCCGCAAAGCTCAGGTGACTCATACACCTTCTGACGCTCTGCCACTAGTTTACCTCTGTGTAGTGCTAGGTAATCACCTAATTTTGTTTTAACGCCTCCTTTCTAGGATGCTTTTCCCTAGCACCAACCAAAAATAACACCATCGACGCCTGAGAAATATCCAGCATAATCTCAGAAGAAGGCTATTCTTTCTGGCTTCCTTTATTCATTAAATGGGCTCCTACAAAGCCCCACCAACACCACAAGTAAAGTCACCAATAGGCCTAAAGGTTAAGCTTTTACCTTGATTTAAGATGGCGGTGCCAGTGATTACAACCCAAAAACGCCCCCAAAACACCAAATTTTTGTTCAAATTCACCTGTGCTTTGCTGCACAACACCCAGTAATGCAAAGAAACACTCGTAAATACCAAACAGGGGCGTAACTAGTGCTTAGGTCACGCCACTGTACACCTCAAATTTCGAAAAATTAACACCTAAAAAATTTAAAATTTCAGTTTAATTTCATATACTCATGCCCTGTGTAGTGGAAAGGAAAAGAAAACAGCTGAATAGGTGCTAAATCGCACCTCTACCATGTAAGATGTGTAGCACCAGTGGTTTGGGATTTTTCCTAATTCCAGTATATTTCCACTTTCCCTGGATAAATCAGATTCACTCACTTAATTGTAGATTATTCAAACACCTGTTTATTCATCCAATTTGCCTTTTTGTTTGTACATACAAGTATCACAACTGAAATATCACAACAATAATCACACAGCATCCGACCTGGTTGATCACTCAGACTAGACTCTATCCAAGATGGTGCCCGCCAGTCATGACTGAAAGAATTTGGACCAGTCACCTGATCCAAATTCAGTCAATCATCACCTGTCATAGCTGCTTACTCACCCTGTGACGTTTCCTTAGCAAAACTCACGTACAGGGTGAGTTTTGGGGCACCACCTTACACCTTACCTTACCATATATATACCTGGGTCTTTGCCATTCTCAAAAGTGAGTTTGACTATATGTTGAATGTATTTCCAACTTAATTTCTCACCAATAGCTTCTGTTAAATGTAAATAAATATTTTAGTTATAAGTGTAAATTGTTTTGCAGATTAAATGTTTTGGCTTTTTGTAAAGAAAAAATTTCATTTTAACTACATCAACTCATCACTGTCATCAATCAATGGAAAATTGGCTTCAAAATTGCAATTAGACGATATAGGTGCAATCCCTCGCTTCCATAAATAGAATGTCTTCATTTGCTCTTTATTGAAAATTATTAGAGAGAAATTAATGCAATTTTTAAAATGCCTGTAAAAAAGTCATTTGACCAAATTGACTAATTCCATAAGGCTGAGTCAATGTGAAAGAGGATGTTGATATCTTAAAATGGTGGTATATTTTGGTCATATTTTGTCTCCAAGTTCAGCATAGGGCCAATAGTTTGGGTCCAATATACATTAATTCACTTTAAAATTTGCAAGCAATATTATTAACTCAATAAGTATAAAACATGTTTTACCCATCATCTGTTATATAACTGATGTCACACTTGAAATCATAGTTTGATTTTTAATTTTCCCAAAAAATCAGTTGATCTTACCATGAAAACTGTTTGCTGTGAAAAATAAAAATGTTGAGGTTGGATTGAATCAGGCTGGTTAGTTGAAAATAAAGGTTTAATTTCAGAAGAAAGCAAAGCACAAAAACATCGTTGCATACACATCAGAATCACTGGAGCGAGTGACAAACGTATCAGCTGTTCACTCAAATGCGAATGTGCTAATTTCAAATTTGTTGCACCGATTTGCCACTAGATGGCGCCGCATGCTCACACAAACACACTTGCAAATGCGCTTGGAAAAAGCATCGCAGGGGCAAGCAACTTGCTTGATTTTGGGCATCAATCCCTAACACTTTTCCGTAATGTCCAAAATCCGGAACACTTCGAGTCGTCTTGGCTAGGCACACTCTGCTTGGTACCTCGCTGTACGTCCAAATCCCCAGCATCTGCTTCATTGTTTGGAATTTCTCTGCTGGCAGGCCTTTGGTGAATAGCCTGGTCCTTGGTTGGGATGTACTGCACGGTGATCTTCTTCTCTGCTACCAGCTGACAAACGAAGTGATATCGCATCTCGATGTGCTTCGACCGCTCATGGAACTACGGGTTGCCAATCAGCTTGATGGCACTCTGGTTGTCGACAAATAACATCGGCATCACCTCTTCACCAATCACAGACACGTCTGTCAGGAGTCGAGCCATCCAAACTGTTGCCTTTGTTATTTCACTGGCTGCTACGTACTCTGCCTCCATGGAAGATAATGCCACACATCATTGTAGTTTGCTCTTCCAGAGCACAGCACCACCAGCAAACGTGATCACACTACCGCTTGTCGATCTGCAGGTCACCTTGTCTCCAGCGTGATCGGCATCACTGTATGCATTAACATCCATTACTTTTGCCTCGTAACAGATGAAGTCACCACTGGTACCCTTCAAGTACCGCATGATGTGCTTTGTCAACTGTAGATGGTCCTGGGTCGGTGCATCTTGGGCCCTTGATGTGACATTCACTGCAAAAGCAATGTCTGGTCACATCCACTGCGCCAAATACAGCAGACTGCTGATTACTTCTCTGTAACCGGTCTTATTGTCAAGTAACGGTGAGTTGCCAGGCCACCAACCTGGTTCGATCGGCAGTTTTACGGGATAAGCATCTGTCATCCCATACCGCTCAAGTAAATGCTTAACTTTAGCAGTCTGACAGATCTCGATTGCACCGTCATCCTGTTGTTTGATCTGCACACCAAGACAGTTGTCAACTTTACTGACAGTCACCTCAAAACATGCTGCTATCTTCTGGAGAAATTCGTTGAGCATGGCTTCCACATCCATTAGCAGACCGTCGTCCACATGGAAACATAACACCGTATCACCTTCTTTGTGTTGTTCACTCTCCGAGTAGTACATCCAGAAATCTGCACTACTGACTTTCATTCCCGATTCTGCCAGGAATTCAGTCAGGCACTGGTACCAACACTTCGACGACTGTTTGAGCTCATAAATGCTGCGATGCAGTTTTCAGACACGATCTGTCTGATCGTTAAATCCTCCGGCTGATGCATGTAAAGTTATTTCTCCAAAACACTATTCAAGAAAGCTGTCTTGACATTGAATTGCCTCAGCTTCCATCCTCGCTGGGCAGTAACAGCTAGCATCGTCCTGATGGTCTCTGGTCTGGTCACTGGACTATATGTGTCATCGTAGTCGATTCCCATCTTTGCATAAAGCCTCTTGCCACCAGCCTTGCCTTGTAATGGAGTACTTCGTTCTGTAAATTTATCTTCTTCACAAACACTTACTGGTTGTCGATTGCCTTACGTTGTTTCGGCATGGCACCAACGTCCAGGTCTTGCACTTCTGCAGTGATTCAAGCTCTTTTTGCATTGCTTGCAACCACCTTTTGCTGTCCTTGGATTCTAATGCCTCTTGATAGTTATCTGGCACCTCCTTTGCCACCATCGCTCTGTATATCACAGGTCGCTGTATAGTGGTTCAGTCTTGCAGCCGCTGTCTTTGCTGCAGTCTTGGCCTCATTAATGAAGTCCCCCTTGGCTGTACAGGTGTACCACCTTTCTGTTTTACTGGTGTACCGCCTCGCTGTCATACCGGTGTTCCACCAATTGCCCTGGGAATGGTTGTCATGTCTGCTTTGCTGACATCTTCAGCTTCAGACTCGTCTGGCTCTGAATTTCCCAGGTCTTCATCATTGGTCAGGACTGCAGCCTCTTCATTCGTATCGGGTACTTCCTGCACTATTTGCTGCAACTTCTTGTCCTCGAATTAAATGTCCTGGCAGACGTGAACTGCCCTCGTCTTAGGCACGTAAATCCGATAACCACAGTCGCTGTAGCTGACCATGATTCCCTCCAATGACTTGCCATCCAGCTTCTTTTGCTTCTGGCCAGGAATCCATGTGAAGCATTTGGTTTAAAAGATCTTCAGATGATCGATCTTACTTTCCTTCTTAAGGAAAAGTTTGATCGGCGCCTTGCCTTTCACCTTGGTTGGCGCTGTCCTGTTAAGCATGTATGCTGTGTAAGATGGTCGCCCTAAACCCACCCTGTACAGGGTTTTGACAAAGGAAAGTATGGGGTGTGTGGACATTCGAGGTCATCAGGGCGGGAATGTGGGTCAGGTGACTGGCCGCATTCTTGCACTGATGATGCTCAAGCGCCATCTTAGCCCTGGCTAGGGAGTCTAGTCTCTGATTTCAACCAGGATGGTTGGAGCTTATGTGATATCGAGATTGTGATACTATTGAATGAATATTATAATTACCAGGTGAAGGTTTATGTTTAAATAAACATACAGGTGAAACTTATGTAACTGAGTGAGTCTGATTTATTTGGAAAACATCTGAAAGTGGAAATACAAGCAGCAATTGGGGAAAATCCCCCAAACCATCAGGGCTACAATCTTACATGGTGGAGGTGCGGGGTAGCACCTATTCAGCTGTTTTTGTTATCCACAACCTGGTGTGAGTATATGGAATTGGACTGAATTTTGAATTTTTGGGGTGTTGGTAATTTTTCGAAATTTCCAGGCGTTCAGTGGCGTGACCTAGGCTTAGGTGCGCCCCTGATTTGTAGTGGCAAGTGTTTCCCTGCACATCGCTGTGCTGTGCAGTGAAGCCCAGGCGAAAATATACCAAAATTTGGCGTTTTTGTGGCGTTTTTGTGTTCTACACACGGGCGACGCCATTTTGGATTGGTGAAAAGGCTTAACTTTTAGGCCTAACGAGTTTCTTTACTCTGGTGTTAGGGGGGCTTTATGGAAGCCCTATTAATGAGTAAAAAAATCCAAAAAGGTGATCCTCCATCGGAAACTGGATCTGATGCCTCACAGGCTTCTACTGAGCTGTTTTCTTTGGGTGGCAGGGTGAAATATCCTCGCAAGGAGTCAGCTAAGAATAAGCCAGGTGATTATAGGGCAGTACATAGGGGTCAGCTGGTAGCTGAGAGGCGAAAAATTTACGAGTCGCCAGTTCTGCAGAAGTCACTTTCTTCATCGGAGGGGGAGGATCGATTTCAGGATATCGTGAGGTCTGACGAGGAGTCTCAGATGGTCGTAGAAACCGGGGCAATGGCTTTACAAGGAGCTGGTGTAGGAGCTGGTATTGAGCAGGGTGAGTCTTCCAATGTGGACTTAGGCAATCTGGTTAATCAGTTGGCGTTCATGGCCAGAGGCCATGACAGGGTGATTAGTGAGTTGGTGGATGGTAGCAAGAAGGTGGGCAAACTGCTATGGACTCATGACAAGCAAATGGCGGCCATGGTGGACGTCCAAAATACTATTTTGGAGACTCAGGTGAAATTTGCAGAGCAAATGGCGGACCTGGGACTTGCTCTAATGGGGTGCCAGCTACGACAGGAAGAGCAGACTGGTTTGCTCACAAGTCAGGTGCAGGTGTTGCAGAACATTAGACCAGGGGCTGCTCGAAAAGAGTGTGGGGTTTTGGTGTTCTCCACGTACAATGGTCTGGGCAATCCTGATGACCACATTGCGGCATACGAGGTGAAAGCTCTGATGGAGCATTGGAGTGACCAGGAGAAGAACGATAGTTTCCATCATACCTTGGTGGGTTCGGCGGCTGATTGGCTCACGACCAATGTCATCACGATTGCCGCTGGAATTTGAGAGGAAATGAAGGCTTTTTTCTTAAATTATTTTCGGTCATTGACGTATGAACAGGACTGGAAAAGGATTGCCGAGGCAAGAGTTCAGGCACCGAATGAGTTGGTAAGGCGGTATATTACCAACAAGGTGCATTTGTTGGAATGAGGTGGTCGGGTAGTTGCTCGTAAGGATCTTCTGGACGAGTTGAGGAAAGGAATGCATAGTGCACTTACAACCAGGATGGCGGGTCATCCACAGGAAACATTGGAATCTTTTCTTAAGTTGGCGGTGTCAATAGAGGAAGTCCTGGATGAGGAGCATCCGGCCAAACCAGGAAGGGCACGACCAAAGGAGCGATCGCAACCAATAGCGGCTAGTGCAGAGGCGAGCCAACTAAAGCAGGCACAGGCGACCGGCGTACAGCGTGAGCCGTCGGTCAAAGCTACAGGCAATAGGAAACATAGTAAATCCAGGATGACGATCAGGTGTTACTAGTGTGGCAAACCAGGTCACATGTCTGCGGAATGCCGTAGTGGTACGACGGGCACGATTTGCTATCGTTGTGGAGAGGCAAATCACTTTTCCAGGGACTGCCCCAAGCCAAGGATATACCAACAGCCGTCGAAGAAAAAGAGTGATGGCAGCATTACGATGCTCCGTGTGCCTCAGCAGTTTAAGAGCATTCTGATGCCGTCGGTAGATGGGCCTGACCCAGTGCCTGAACCAGGTCAGCCCAAGGAGAAGAAAGTTGTGCGGTTTGACTTGACGTAGAAACCTGCAACGGTGACACCAGGTGCAAAGTTTGACGAACGGCTTCCTCGGGTGTGCATCACGATTCAGCAAATCCATCCACGGGATGCGATTGTAGACTCAAGGGCGTCGGTGTCGGTCATTGGTAAGTCAGTCGAGAGGCGTTTTGTGTGATGTGAAGGTGAATAAATCGTTCAGGGTGTTGGGTATGAAGCAGGTGAAAATCCCCATAATTGGTGTGGTGAATTTGGAGGTGCAGCTGGCATTACGAACGTTCAATCACCGCTTTTTCATGATGGATGATACGTCTTGTCCTACGGCTAATATCGTCCTTGGAACAGGCTTTGGCAAAAAGGCAGGCTTGATTGTCGATCTGGTGCAACCTGCTGTTTACTTCCGTGATACGTATCTTCTGATGTCGGCCGTTGATGCGGAGCCTACGCTTTGCAATCGGGACGTTTGCAATGATGGGGCTGGGGAGGTGGTTGTTGACAATGCTGTTGATGACGAGGAAGGCCCAGTTGTCGTGGATTTACCGGAGAATGATGTGGCGAACATCGGAGTCGACGAGCTGAGAGAAGAGGATATGCAGGTGGTGCAGTTGTTGGTGCACGTTCAAGAACCAACACAGATTCAGGCGAGGACTCAGATGGGTGTGAAATTGCAGTTTGAGCCGGTACCGACGGAGGGGATGTTTACACTGGTGGAGCCAACACACGATTTGTTGGCAAAACATGGTGTATGTCTGGCAAAAGGCTTAGTTAGTCTCGATCCTTCGGATGCCAACAAGACTATGATAATGGTGAACACGACCGACAAGGATGTCTGGTTATGACGCAATATGACGGTGGGCACAGCTGTGTCGATAGATGATTGCGAGTTGAAGTACATGGACGAAGACGAACGGACGGGCAAACGGTTGGAAACCGTGCAAAAGGTGACAGAAGGAGTGGATTGCAACCCCGCCGACTTAGCCTCGAACATAGGACCCAACCTGACGTCAGAAGAACGAGCCGAGTTACTCGATCTCTTGCGGGAGTTTCGAGACGTCTTCGCAGTGAATATGTCTGAGTTAGGCAACTCGGATATAGCAGTTCATCGTATCGATACTCAGGGTCTGCCGCCGGTGCATGTTCCATCCAGGCGTATGGCGGAGCATACTCGCAAGGTGATAAATGAAGAGTTAGATGAGATGTTGAGGCACGGCATCGTGCGACCGAGCAAGAGTCCGTACTCGAGCCCGGTGGTGATTGTTATGAAGAAGGACGGTGGGATGCAGTTTTGCATCGACTACAGGTGCTTAAACAAACAAACGAAGATCGACCAGTACCCTCTGCCGAGGATCGACGACGCTTTGGACTCTGTCTCAGGCGAAGTACTTTTCGATGTTGGATCTGGCGAGCGGTTATTGGCAGCTCCGAGTGGCAGAGGAGGATATAGAGAAGACGGCGTTCTCCTGCCACA
>JAQIXP010005274.1:0-10610 GCA_034700285.1 Proteroiulus fuscus | reverse complement strand
GACGTATTAACCACGTGAAAGTAACAGCCAATCAGATCAGTGGCATCCCCTTTTCTCTGTTGTTTTTCTTTTTAAACACAGAGAATTATGGGAAAACGCTCGGTAGTCAGCGCCATTTACGACAAAGATTTGAGCTTCAATGGATAACACATTCTCCATAGGTGTATGTTCAACTTGCCAGGCCTTATTTATTTATAAAATAAAAAAAATCTTAGTAGGCTGTGGTAGATGTGAATGGCTGTGACCATAATAATTGCAGCAGAGTTTCCATATTGAAGAAATCACGACGTTTGACCAAATACATGTTAGGCGCCATTTTTCCATAGGTTTCTGCAGACACTGAAAGTTGGTGGTGCCCTCTAGGACATGCGTGTCTACGTGTCTGATGAGAGCTGGTGTCTTTTAGCCAGTAGAGTGCGCTGCTTACTGTCAGTAAAATAACGCCTATTTGGGCTTGCAATTGAAACGTGCTGTATCTGTAGCATTACAGATAGTAGTTTGCCTAAATAATGGAAAAATGGGCACTGACACATACATGTATGAATGAACTTGAGGCAGAGATCAGAGGGTCAAATTGACCCCACAACTGAAATCCCCAGCGATTATTTAGTATTGAACTCTCTTATCAGTTTCAAATTTTGTGTTGATTTTGCTATACATGTAGTTTGTTAGGGAGGCCCTTATTTCTGAGCTGAGTCATCCTTCAGGGTTCCCACTCACCTGAAAGGTCAGGTAAATGGAAAATGGTCAGGGAATTTAGCAAAAACTAGTAAAAAGTCAGGGAATTTAGCAAAAACTAGTAAAAAGTCAGGGAAATAGCTGAACAAAATGAAATTAAAACGAAAGAAATCTAAAGGATGATAGACTAATTGTGAAAAATGTGAAAGTGATGAGAAAAATGACACTCCATATGCATATACATCCACATGCTGGTACTTATTGGATTACCTAGATTTAGTGGTACTCCCCTTGTATTTCTTAGTCCTTGTTTTTGAATTTGGTCAGGGAAAGTCAGGGAAATCAATTGGTAAAAATTAGAGGGAACCCTGTCCTTGTATTATACACATTTCGATTTACCGGGGGGGGGGGGAAATACCCCCTAGTTAGATTACTAACCCTATAGTTACATGTAGTGATAGACCTCTTTTGCAACTCATCCTGTAATGTCCAACCCCCCCCTCCCCCCTGTCCCCATCCCTAGTTCAAAATGCTAGGTGGTTTTTTTTTGTAATGGCCCATGTGATTCTACCAAAATTTCTGGGGAACAGTAGTACCACGTTGTGGCAAGAAAATAAATGTTTTGGTTTTCATGTAACAGAGATTTCTTGCTAGTGTGTGTATGTGATCCAATGGTTTTGTTAGCAGTAACCAGTCCCCAAACCAGGGCCTCAAATCTACTGAAAATGGATGTGGGTTACACGTCCAAAATCATTATGTTTGAAGTTTGAATAAAAAAAAGTTGCTTTACGATATGTTTTCAAAAGTGGCTTTCTTGCAGTTTTAGGAACTACTGTCCATGAATTGGTGACCTGACCTTCAACACGTGCCTAAGCCCCCCCCATTACCCCCCTTAACCATGCGGGACTCGTGCTGCTTTTGGCACCGATTATTGGCTGCTATGGCCAGGTGGGCATTTCAATCACCTCAACACCACAAAAGGGGAAATTCACGGAATCTAGGGGTTTCTCCTAAGAAAATAACATAATAAACTAGGCCTAGTTATTATTTATTTAATGGGTTAGCCAATAATGTGGTTTTTGAAGTTTATGAACAGCTTGAAAGCACCGTGAAAGAACCACAAACTAGGCCTACCAGCATTTTTTTCTAGCAAGGTCTGATTTTCTCGTAGTAAGCTGCAGAGGTCAAATTGTGCTCATATTTTGATGGTGAAGGTGACCACCATCACCACCCAGGGTTTTCTTTATACAATGGATTAGTTACTCCTGCATAGTTATTGCTTCGTAGACCACCGGACACTAGAACATTGTACTAAATTAACTAATAGAAATCACGATGTTTTTTTCTTCATTTTTTGCCCATTAGAATTGTCCAGTTCACTCTTTAGTTGCACAAGGTGTAATGGTATTGCACATTGCAAGTACTGTTGCTTGAATCCAGTATGTGAGAAAACAAAAATGGCTTCTGAAAGTGGGCTGATTAATTGAAAATTTGGGCAGTTGTAGGCACGTCTGTCAACGGGTCTACTACTATACTGCCCGACAGCTTATCTAACTAGGAGCTCAACCGGAACTCGCAAAGGGCTTCTCCGCTCAGGATAGCAGGAGAGCGGGGAAGCGCTTTGCGAGTGCTGGTTGAGCTCCTGGTTAGATAAGCTGTCGGGAAGTATACTGCTTTATGAGATGAACCTGACAAGCAAACATCGTGCTGCGTTTTGTCATTTTACAAGTTCATTTAGCAAGTATGGAGGTCACTTTGGCATTTGGTTTTTTCCTTGCAAGGTGAATTCTTTGTTTCTGACCTAAATAGGGTTGGGTTATATTATAGCACCCACTGTAGGGGGTTCTTTTTCCTTTGTTTGCTGTATCATTGGGTTTTGTGGAAGGGCGGATGGCCCACTTTGATCCCAACTTGATAATTGTAGGGGCTTTTGCCACCTTCAAACAACCCATCTTTTTTTTTTTTTTTTTCAAGTTGTCTCGTAAATTTCGGCGAAATGTTCAACAAGTGGGCGGAAGATTCGGTCAAGGGGTGTTCCTGGAAGTCAAACACTTTATTTCGGGTATATAACCCAAGTTTTCAGGAAGAGTTTTCGTGAATTCCGGTAGGCCTAGTCATCTTTGATCGAAGCTGTCAAAGACTTCCGAATGGTCTGGGGACGTTCACGTTGTTCAACGAAAGATTGAACTGGAAAGTAAACCAGCCGGCATTCAGTTTTTCACTTTTTCTCGTAGAGTTCGGGGGTCACGAATGTCCAATAATATTTCTATTAAAGATACATAAGCTATTTTCCCTGTGTTTTTACAAATAGTATGATCAACACGATTATAATCTTATGGTAGTGTTATTTTCTACTGACCAGTCTTATAATTCACCATTTAAAGGGAAAGTCCCACTTTGTAACAAGTAATTTTTTAAATGGTACACACTTACTAGATATGAATGGCAGTGACAATAATAATTGCAGCAAAGCTTCCATAGTGAAGAAATTATGATTGCAAAATACATGTTAGGTGCCATTTTCCCATAGATTTCAGCAAGCAGTGTTATTTGGTGGCGCCCTCTAGGACTTGTGTTTCATGAGAGCTGATGCCTTTTATCCAGTAGAGGGCGCTACATACTATCAGTAAAATGGCTCCCATTTGGGCTTTCTATTTTTATCTAAATCTGTAATTACCCATCAGGACAGTTTATGTAATGGTAGGCTCAAATCCAATTGCAGTTTCCATGCCTATTCTAATTTTTCATGCCTTTTTTTTCCTAAAATCGACCTGTTTCAAAGTGGGTCTGTCCCTTTAATAAACATTTCTGAAAATTTGTTAGTTTCTGCTTGACCTCGTTAGACCAAGAAATCAGTGAAAGCCCTCTTTTACCCATCTTTTTCAATTCATTCACAAGGAGAGAAGGGTCCTCTAAAAAATACCCCCATTAGGGCCCTTTAAATGGCATTTACTAAATTACACTGCGAAGTTCTTTACAACAAGGAAGTGCTTGAAAAAATATGATTTTAACCCTAGTTTTAAGAGTTTTAGGCCACAGGGCAAAAGCGGCAAAGGACACATGGAATACCCCCTCTCCCCCCCCCCTTTTTTTTTCTCAAATCAGAAACAGCTGGATGGAGGCTTGGGATGGGGCATCAACCCATTGAGAGGGAGGGCTTATTGGGGGTATCTTATTATATTTTCAGGGGCCTAACTCTCTTTAGCTATTTGCTTATGTCAAAGATTTGAATGTAGAGATGGAGTGATTCAAATGGCAAGGATTCTGTTTTCCTCACACATTATGCCTGAATTTTATAAGAGCCTACATTTCAGTACTTTTTGGATGATTTCAACTTGGATTATTTTGTTGGATTCCATCTTGAATAAATTCATTGGATGTATTAGTGAATGATTTCTTTAGATTCCATTTTGAATGATTTCAATGGATTTCATTTTGAGGGATTTCATTGGGTTCTACTTTGAATGACTTCATTGGATTTCATTTTCAATGATTTCGTTGGATGATTTCTTTGGATTCCATCTTGTATGATTTCTTTAGATTTCCTTATCGATGATTTCATTGGAATCCATCTTGTATGATTTCTTTGGATTTCATTTTGAATGACTTCTTTGGATTTCCTTTTGGGTGGTTTTATTGGATTCCATCTTGAATGATTTGAATGGATTTCATTGGATTCCATCTTGCATGATTTCATTGGATTCCATCTTGAATGATTTCATTGGATTCCATCTTGAATTATTTCGTTGGACTCCATCTTGAATTATTTCGTTGGATTCCATTTTTAATGATTCCGTTGGGTTCCATCTTGAATGATTTCATTGGATTCCATTTTTCAATGATTCCGTTGGATTCACGGTGTAGTATATTTATATATATATATATAGGCCTATATATATAAATACATAATTGTATAATACATATAATACATATATGTATATATATATATAAATATATATAATTGGATTCCATCTTGAATTCGATTTCAATGGATTTCATTTTGAATCATTCCTAGTAATGGCTGGGAAATTTCAAGAAATGATGTCAAAATTGTGGATTCCTATATTTTGTCCATTATATTTATAAATTGTAATTCATTTTATGCTTTATTTCTATGAATTCCATAAGGGTTTAGTTGAAATGTATCTCAAAATTGATGTTCTGCTCATTTTCATCTTAGGAGACCTGTACTATATAGTATAGCCCAGGAACAGCTAGGTACATTGGACAGTGGTAGTTTCTATTAACATCATAAAATTTTGGAAAATAAATAACCTACCGTATATCGGACAACAAACATCAATTCGATTACGACACTTGAAATTGCTAATTGAGTTTAAAAATTTTATTTTGGACGAAATCTCTTTACTTTAACTAAAATAGTTATGTAAACATCATGCACATGCCGTCGTCAATGCAATTGGTTCCTTTCCTGTGTACTCTTATTTTGAACGACACAACGTGATTCACCCCCCTCCCCTCTCCTCCCCCCACACATAATTTAAGAACTTAATTACAAAATCCATTCCGAAAATGTCAGGTTATTATTATTATTTTCTTTTTTTTCCTTTTTTTGCAAAATGTATTTTTGGTACAGAAAAATTCCAGCATGACTTGAATTTACTGTTGCTATTTATTCACTTGAACTTTGGGGAAAGGGAGGAAAAAATGGAGGCATTTTAATGAGCGAGGGTGCAATTCAATTTTTTGGAATAATAACTAGAAAAAGTCCTGTCCTGTAAAGTAAAAACTAGATTAAATGACGCCCTCTACCTCCAAAGTTGCATTGATATTTATGAACAATTTCCGGTTTCGCCTGCACGCGAGATGAAAAAAGGTGGAGTCGTTGCCTTTGGTGGGGGGGGGGGGGGAAAGGGGGGAGTGGACCCCCTTGGAGGGGGGATATTTTGGGGGGAATGTTATGCTTGCCCGATGACACTAATGAAGACCAGAAAATGGCGGATCATGCCGGTGGACTAATAACCGTTTCGGGGGTGGAGTCTGGGTCACAGTCTGGACAGCTTCCCACTCCTTTTTAAGATTTCATCTTAGTTTCTTCCAAAAACATTGGCTTACCTTTGACCCCGTGGTCCCTCATTGCAATGCATTGTTTATAATTCAAAGTTATGAGAACGTTTAGGCTACAGTCTTGAGAACCCAATTAACTTACGCCCAAAAGTTGTCTGGAGAATTGTTAGGTAAAACGCCCCGTGGTTGACTGTTGTACCGCAGTCATGATCCCGCATGACTATAATCCAGTTCTACTCAATATGATACATTTATGATTTTTTTTGGGTGTAATTTGATAATACTTAAAAGGATTTTACTTATGTCAGAAGCTGGGTTTATTTCATATCAAATTCTGTTAGGACTGCTGCTGGAGACTTGAAACCAAGACAAGGAGTGCAGGGTTCATCGCTAAAAAGCAAAACTTTAGAAAAAATTATAGTTCAGATGTGGTAGAAGTTAATCAGAAAATTAAAGGGAAAGTCCCACTTTGTAGCAAGTAATGTTAAATTGTTCACAGTTACTAGATATGAATGACAGTGACAATAATAGGCGTATTTTGGCGTTATTACCCTGTCATATGCTGTAGTTATCCAGTTTACAAGTAGTTCTTAACTCTATCATAGGATACAAGCAAAACGCTAAAACGCAAAGTTCTTCATTCGATGATTTTCCTGTACGAAGCATCCATAATTTCTGTTACCTCATTTGCTACACCACCTATTTAGGTAGATAACAGGTTGGTTACCCTTTTGGTTACCCGGCATCGTTATACAAAACGATAAAACAGCTAGCATCAACAGTAAAAACGCTCAAGGTCCTAGCTATTTATCGGAATGGTAACAGGGTAATAACGCCAAAACACGCCTAATAAGTGCAGGAAGGTTTCCACATAGAAGAAATCACCACGTTTGCTAAATATATCTTAGGCGCCATTTTCCATAGATTTCAGCAGACACTGAAAGTTGGTGGCGCCCTCTAGGACGTGCGTTTTATGAGAGCTGATGCCTGATATCCAGTAGATAGTGCTGCATACTGTCAGTAAAATGAAGTCTATATAAGCCTTGCATTTTCAACCAAATCAATGTATTCAGGACATTTTATTTATATATTGGTGGACTCAGATCAAATTGCAATTTCCATGCCTTTCCTAATTTGTCATGCTCTTTCTCTTATGGCCAGCTACTTCCAAAGTGGGACTTTCCCTTTAAGAAGTTAAATGTTTTAATTACAGCTAATTTGAATGTCTTTAAAAGTTGTAAGCCATTCTTTGCTTTCTGGATAATTGTTGTTGTCAACTGTTATTTAGTTAATAAAGGTAAAAGCTTTTTTCCAAAAACTAAGGTTTCTACAAGTCCTGGGATTTTTTTTTGAAATTTCTGGAAAACGTTGTTTTCTGGAAAGCTCTTAAAAGTACTGGAAAACATTTTTCAGTCCGTGAAAGTCATGGAATATATTTATGGATGGTGAAACTCAAGGTGAAAATTCTAGCAGAGAAAATTATGTTCTGCGAAACGTAAGGGTCAAGTATCAATCACGACCAAGTTATCTTTAACTATTGTAGAACTTCTTGTGCTACATTTTAATTGGTGTTACTCATTCGTGAGACATCCATTAAAACTAATCAGCTTCTTTGGTTAGTAATTGCTAATTAGAAAATGTGTTAAATTAATTGTATCGATTGACCCACATCTTGGAACACTCTGACAAATTGGAGATTGTCCCAAGCAATCTTATTTAATCCTTTTTAATTAGTAAAGCTAACTAGATGTAATTATTTTAAACTATTTTACTTTTGTTAGCGAATGCCTGGTTAAAATGAATGGTAAACTAAAAGATTCACTAGACTTAATTAATATATTAACTCCTCGCAAACGACCTTGTTTACCATTTGGGTGCATTTTTGATGAATGATGACCTTAGTGTAAACCCTTGTTGATGGGATTAGTTAAAACTAACTGATCTGTGTTGATCAATAAATGGTGTCACACAATTCGATGGTTTAATTCAGAAGTACCGAATGAGCCAATTTGTCAAAAATGAGATAAATTTTAAACCATTGTGATCCTGGCAGTGTCCCTAATTAACCTAAAGTTACTGAAATTATTTTAACTAATCATTGTTAAAGTTACAGAAGTGAAGAGTAGCGAATATCCAAAAAGGTATCTTTTCTAAAAGGTAGAAGTAGCGAATGGTGCCATTCGTTAGTTTTTACCTTTTAAAAATTGCTTGAGAGGTGGAATTTTATAACAATACACTTTATTTATAATAAACCAGCTTTCACTTTATTCAATAGGTAAACAAATGGATGTGCACATTCGCTACTTTACACTTTTATTTATTTCGCTTTCCTGCAAACTTAATCAAAGTCAAACTAGCGAATTTGCATTTTTAAGCAGTTTTAGTTCTCAAATTACTTAATAAATTTACTAATTTAATTATTTAACAAAAATTAGCACATTTCCTGTAAAATATATAATGTTGTTTCATCTGTTCACCAAATTTCAGATTTTTAATACTGTTTATTTACAAATTATATCTTTTTTCTATAAAAACGCTATTATCTCAATAAGCAACTTTTGGCTTATTCGCTACTACTACGCCATCGAACTACAATATATTTCTTTGTGGGGAAAATGTGTTTGAGGTACATGTACATTAGGTTGAATAAATTGTGTAAAAATTAAGATTCCTTATTTTAAGACGCCATCTATACCAAGGGTCCATTCTTTCAATATTCTCGGATGCAAAGTGACCTTGCTGGGCGATTTTGAACCGGATTTCCGAATTGTTAATGAAATTTTGTGACTTTTTTTCTTCCCTTCGATGTAACGTTTGTTATGGACTTTGGATTTCTAACAGAATTTTAGTTATCAATATTTGACCATCAAATTTCCAAGTAATTCAATGCCATATCACATCCTTTAAACGCATATTAAGCAATAATAATAATACATAAGTGTAATATCCACACTTTGTAAATCTATAGATTGTTTTTGATAAAAATACTATTTCGAAGTTCTGTTATCTATTTCTGAGAATTGCTACTTTTCTGTCCGGCGCCAGGCCTTGGCGCCATTGGTGATGCTTCTTATGAATGACTGCAGCACCTTTATTTGATATAAAAACTCAAATTTTATATACTTTAATACGAATTTAATCAAACTGATATCTAAAACGAAAATATATTTTTTTCATATTGGACTGTATTGATAAATACTTACATATCTATCTGTTGTTGGCAATGTGATGTGTTTAACTGGTACAAACTTGTTTTCTTGTTATTCTTAACTAATTGTTTATTCTTTGTTTATTTACAGGTTTTATGCCTTACTGCACTTTATCGAAATGCTGGTAAGTTTTAATAAAATCGATTATACGCATGTCTACAAATTTATCGTTAAGTCCTGGGTGGTTTGGCAACTTTATGCTGTTCAAAATTAGAATGAATTAAAAAGGAATTGTGCTGGTTGGTCCATTTAAATTCTCCAGTTCATACTAATTTTGAACTCCTGTGAAATTCCAAAGATTGAATTACTGTATGTGCAGAAGTCATAGTTGCACAGGCCTGAGTTGCAGGTCAACTTTGGGCCACCAAAATCTAAGCATAAACCTTGAACTTCATGTATGTCATGCGATCTAAAACGTACATGTAGCAATATTGCAACCTGAGTGGTCTACTCAAGAACTTTAAAATGCATATCCTGGTCAGCAAAAGAGTGAATTGGGGAATAAGTCCAATGGACAGATCTGACAGATTAAGTCAGATTTTCATTTGGTTATCGTAATGGCCGCCTACTATGCAGTTATAACCATTGCAGGAGTAACTAATCGTTAAGAATAATGAAGCTGATGGGTTGCTTCCCAGTTCACTCTTTACATGCCACCGGTGCATTCTTTGAACGAGGGAGTTACCGCATACCTACCACATTGTAACCTCAATTAAATTGCATGATGAAAGCAATTTTTGGTAAAGTCGAGTAGAATACTGTCTGAAAAATGTGAAAAAAAACGGACAGGCCGCGTGGAAATTGTGAAGGTTTTAATGAATTTTACAAAAGTTTTGAAAAAAATATGGCAGCAGAGGTTTCTGCAGTAGGCTACACGAATTTGAGAATTATGGTGACAAATTATTGCAGAAATATTTAAACGTATTTTCTGTAGTATTACTGTAATGTAAGCTGATCAAAAGCTTCTGTGTTAATAACATGATCTGTTTCTGAAGATATCGTGATGAAGTACTACCCTAAGATCAGCATATCATGATGCCATTTGGTGGAGGGGGGGGGAAGGAGAAGGGGGGATCATCCCACAATTCCTAATAATTTTGAACTTATTTTAGAAAGATTAGTCCATCGTCTTATAGAACGTAAGAATGTAGAAATTTACACCTTCCAGAACAAGAGGGAACTCTTGTATGAATGTAAATTATAAGGTTATGGGATGTAAACTTGTGAATGAAACTAAGAAAGTTGAAACAGAAAGCGGATGATTGTTGAACTTATAAAGTGCTGTGATGATGAAGGAAGGGGGGGGGGAATATCAGTTGATTAAAAAATCTCTGAATTATCAGTAATTGTTTGTGTAGGTCCTGGACACAGTCCATGGGACTGCTCCATAAAACGATAAGGATCCTTGTTTTGTGAGTTTTTGATGGAAGGTGGCAGGGTTTTACTGCTTTGGAACGTTAAGCACGTGAGCAAGTATGTTTGGAATATTTGCATGCACTGGCTGAGCACGTGACTTGCACGTGAAAAATCGAGCGAGTATCTATGGAGTTTGCACGTGCAGCTATCGTGCTCAATAATTGGATTCAAAACAGAAACAGCTCACTGACGTCAATGAACTAACAGCACGTTTCTAATCTCCAACAGTAGCTAACGTTGCGTTGGAGCGTTGCAGAACTGTTGGGTGCTAACAATGAT
>JAQIXP010005273.1:0-10610 GCA_034700285.1 Proteroiulus fuscus | reverse complement strand
GAATTTCGATTTCTTTCCTTTTGACAACTAAACTACAACATATTTTTTTCTCGTTTTACACTGGACTTCCCCTTTAATTATTGCTACAATCTGCCATTATTATTAATTTTGGAATATAAACATATAGCAAATGGAATTTTCATTCTTGTCTTCAGTGAAACTCAATATGATTTTAAAGACAAACGTGTTGAACTGCATTTTTTATGAAAAATCTGCAAAGTATATTCAATTTCCACATTTTTGTTTATTATATACCATGGCAGCAACAAACAGTTTTGGGGGGATAAAACGAGTTAAACTTTTGAATCAGGTGGCAATTCCCAGTCACGAAACATTGTTGTTTTTATCTATAGGACTTAAAGCTTCTATTAAATAGAATAAAATAAACACCTGCTTCAAATTCTCCATTCAATTTGCTAATATTTTAAATGTTAGCTTTATATTTCTGTTGAAAACACGCAGATCTGTGTACAAAAAAAATCCAAAAAATTGTGCATGCTATTATGTTTAAAAGTATACCGAGTCCCAAATATTCTGGGTTCAATTCCCCATGAAGGATTGACTCTTAACAATACAATTTCACTATGTTTAGGCTATTGTTTGTACTCTAGTATATGTAATAGGACTGTAGTTTATCCAAGAAACTATGTAAAGTATAGTTTATATTTTTAGTTGTTTTGGTAGGCCTACTTTCCAACTTCTACAGTAATTCTAAAGTTCCATTAAAGGGTATGTTGCAATTTTTGAAATTTTGATTTTGTTATCTGGCATCACTTCTTCTGAAATGATGCTACTATTTGTGACAGCCCTGATGTCCAAAACTTTTAAAAGGATGGTGTAGGTTATTGCTATTTCAGTTTAATTTAATCCTTTGTTATAAGTACATGAGATTAATCCTTTCTTATAAGTACATGAGATTAATCCTTTGTTATAAGTACATGAGCTCATTACACCATTGTAAAAGGGAACTTTGACTCTTTAATCTGTCATAAGAAAACAATTACCACAATAAAGCCCTTTCAAAAAAGATTCCCACAATGCACCATTTCATATAAAGAATTTCAATTTCAGCCATATTGTATTAGTAAATAAAGGAGTTGCAAATTATTCTTCATAGAAGGCGCTTAACTGATGAAAGGGGCTAATGTTAATTTTAAATCAGAGCATGTATAGTGTACTTTGTAATAGTTTACGCAAGCAGTACTATTTTGTTACAGTTTGCGCAAGCAGTGCAATTATTTAATATGGTATTACTGACATGTTGTCATATGACGTTACATATAAAAATTCAGTAATAAATATAAGTGAATGGAAAACAGCTAGGATATGATGTCAGTTGTAGCATCAAAGTACGTCAGACATCAGAACTCAAACTTATGACTATTGTCCATGTGCAAATTATTTAATTTGGGAATTTAATATATCTTAAAATAGCTTCTTGGTTGATCATTCATCGTGTCCAATCTAATAAATATACGAATGAATGAGGTGAGATGAAAAAATTCATTTCTGATTGGCCAAAAGTATTTCAAATGTGATTGAAGTCTAAAAATAAACTACTTTGGAAAGGCATATATATGTAATAATCTACATGCATGTCATATAGTTTGAAAATGAAAGGGTAAATCTGTGCATGGCTAATTCTTGTTAAATTTTTTGAATTGAATCGCATCGATATATCGATGAAATAAGTTCCAATGTTAACTAGAGAGGAGATCCTTTATTCCAACAGCCGGTTTCATAGATTTTGATGAAAGTGAGAAGTGAGGTTGAGGAGGTGCCAAGGGTGTAAAGTGTTGGCTGCTTTTTTTCCACTAAAACTAAAGCTTTTTTTTCCTGATAATACTTCAAAGCCTTCAACTTGATCCATCCCACAGAAGCTGTTGGGCATCATAATACTCCAGCACAATGCCTAAGCCAGTGCGTACCGTTTCAGTTGGTGAACGTTCAATGGCCTGCACTAAGTTTTCAACCACAACATTCAAAACAGTTTTAAAATGGGCCAAAGCTAATATATTTTTAATATGTGTCATGTTGGGTGCTACAGTTGGAGTTTGCGTAGGAGCAATTTTACGTACCTCAAATCCAAGCGAAACCACTTTACTACTTGTTGGTTTCCCAGGCGAAATATTTTTACGTACTTTCAAATTGCTTTTATTACCTCTGGTTATTGCCAGCATTACTACAGGTAAGCATAAATAATTAAGATCTCTGAGTGTAAATTTTGGAGAGAATTTTGAGATTTGAAAAAAAAAAATAGAATAAAAAAATATATTGCAAAAAAATTGTTCTGTAAGTAACCTATAATTGATGCCTAAGAAATTTCAAAATCTGTAGAAGTTTGTTTACTGATATTGTTTAATACATTTATTGTAATGTAAATTAAAATAGATATTGTGGGATAAATTTTGAATACTTAAATATTTAATTCAGATCTCTGCAAGAATTTTGAGTTTTTTTAAAATATTTTGAATAAATAATATTCTTGTTTGAAAAATGAATTATGCAAGTAGCGTGCACATAGAAAATTTAAAGGTTTTAAGGAATTTAAATGCAGAATTTTATTTTTTTATTTATTTATGAATTTTGAATATTTTTAATATCAACTTTCTTTGCAATGTGTGTAGGCCTACTGGTTTTGGACAGGAAACTTTTTATGTATTGCATAAATAAGCAATTTCAAGGAATATTTCAATGCTATCTATGCTAATAAATACTAACAGAATGCATTTTTAAATAAATGCTAAGATTGCACTAGCAGGCTAAACTACTTGAGGGTTATTCTTATTGCTTTTCTCTTTATTTTTAATTAATAAAATTAAATTATAAAAAAATAAGAGGGCTACAACATGTTGACTGGGGTGGAGTACAAGTTTTACATGTATAATAATTGCTCTTTAAAAGCAATGATTTGCAGATAAATATTTCTGCATATTATAAAACCTGACATGCAGCCTTTTAGTTAAATTTTTTTTTGCAAAATGAATGTGGGCGATTTTAATGATTTTATACTAGCAAATACATTTGATTTTGGCTTTGAGTTTGATGCCGTGGATAAAGAAACTTACCCAAAGAAACCCTTAAAATAATTTAAACTTTGAGCAAGTTAACATTAATATATCGGTATACATGCACTATTGGTATCCTTTGCATTTTTGCCACTTTCATTCAATCGTGGGGATTTTTCTCAGAAAAATGTTTGGCGAGGGTCCTTATCAGTGTCTATCACCACATGTTATTTATGGGTTTATTCATACTAAATCTGCCCTTGTTTATAAACCCTCTAAATTCAACATCTTTCTCTGAAGTAATTATTCGCAATTTCTTTATTTATACTTTAATGTAATTTGTCTTTGATGCTTTTAATAAGGGAAAGTGAATGTTTTTTTTATTGAAAGTACATGTAGTTGTAAAATGTACATGGGAATATCCTCCACTCGTTCATTTTACCATGAATATCATATTAAACTATTAACTGCATTTTCGAACTTGTTATATACTGCACATTTATGCAAAGCAGATGCATACCGTATGAGTTAAATGGCCAGACAAACTGTTTCCTGTTTTTTTCCCCCCTATCATCAACAGTCTGCAATGATTTGATGAAAGGAGTTAACACTTAACATAAACATCAATTATATAGAATAATGATTCAGTTTAAAAGAAAATGTATTTCCTTAAACAAATGACATGCTAGATTCTGACAAGGCAATACAATGTAACAAGCACATACTCAATTGTTTAGATAGACAATTACTTGAATTTGAACACAATAACAACAACAAGATTTTTTAATCATAAATTTTGGGGACAATTTGTATACTCTTTTGTATTGTAATAAGTGGATGGTCCACCCTAATGCAATGCCTAAAAACCTAGGCCGGCTTTTCCAAACTATTTCCTGGCATGGTTCTAACTATCTAAACCAATGGGATTTTTACTACCTGCTTGAATTTATGGAAAATTAAAATTTGGTCTGGAAAATTTGGACTCGGATTTCTGTGTCTTTCTAATATTTTGAAGTTCCCACCGCAGGATCTATTTTCTCAGACTTGTCAACTTACCAGAATCTCCATATTAACTCGGTAGGGGGCTTTTCTTCAATTGTAATTTTGTTTTCTGTAATGGTTTCCCACACTTAAATCTGACCTATGTCCTCACAAGAAATCATAAAATATAACCAAATAGTGTTCCATCCCCAACCTTCAGTTTACTTTATAGTTAAAGTTAAATCATATTAGTGGTGGTGAACCGCCATGGATTCACTTGTGGTTTGAGATTCACTCACCTTAGTTAACTTTGAACTACTGTTAGTTTAGCGTCCCCCCCCCCATTTCCGGATTATAACCCCACCCCCCTTTTTTCCCCGTCTGGTTTGTTAAGGTTGAAAAGGCAAAAGGGTATTCATCAAACTATACTATTAGGTTTGAAGTGATTGCAGACATAAATTTTAAGCATGTCAATAGGAGGTACATCAGAAACTTCACAAAAAAATTGCATCGCAAAAATAGTTTACGGCATCACACATCACAATATCTTCCGGCTTCATTCATTTTACCCATGAATTAAGCATTATTTAACCCTTCATGTTCACATTTGAAATTCACTCATTTTGTCACCTGTTCAAAATCTTTTTACCTGCATTCTTTTTTTTTTGACAGCTAATAACCCTAACACCTTTTTAATTAATGCATTCGTGTTATTATTGCGGATATTCGTGAAGACCTCATGTTAAGAATATTTTCGATCGACTACTAATCAAATATGAAGTAGGCCTATTACTTGATCTTGGGGGTTTTTTTGTTGCCTTGACCCGTTCATAATCGCTGGCATCAAAAAGAAAATTTATGCATGCATACATATTGACACTTATGTTTGAGAGAAGGTATTAAGTATCTCTCTCTGTTTGTATCATTTTGCCCATTATTTGTGGCTAAATAATTGCAGGTAATTACAGTAATTATGCAAACATTTCATGATACAAAATCAACTATATAAAGCCACAACATTAAGATGAACCTGATAAAGTCATGTCATATTTTAAAGTTAGTATTAAGATTAATGTCTTCATTAGTTCTACTTTTCAAAATAAATTCAAGCAAAACAAAAATGTAGGGGGTTTTTTGGCAATAGGCCTACACATCAGTTATATCGTTTATACGGTAGTTTTTTATAACTTAAATATTTATTAGAAAATCGATGTTGATAAAAAGGATTGGTGATTTCAGATCACTCAATAAGCAAGCTAATTGTTTTAACTTATTCTTATTACTACTTTGATGTGATTTTTCTTATTGGTTACCTATTCCTGTGTTGTTATCACATAATAGATGGCTCAGCAAATAAACAAGCTTATTAGTATGGGCAAAAGAAATCGAAATCAAATTTTCAATTCTGATTGGTCATGTAGAATTCGCCAGTTCATTATACATGTATTGTTATTATAGCTCTATATATTAGTATTTAAATAAGATTATTCCAATATCCCATTCCTGGATGGAAAAGTTGAAACAGGGAAGTTGGGTTAGCATAAAAAAGTCATAAAAATCATAAAAATTGGTCAGCAGTCAAGCACCAAAGTTAATATAAAAAAGGGTATTTAGCAAAATATTTGGTAAATTTTTAGTTATGCCAATAAAAATAAAGTATTGCAAGGTATGGTTATATTATTTTTTCAAGTTTACATTTGAAAAAGTCAGGGAAGCTTGCAAAAAAACTGGAAACTCAGAGAATTTAAAATTTTTTGTGGACATTTATAGGGTGTGTAAAAGTTTATTGAGAGACTTGCCGGTAAAAACTATAAAAATGGTACGTTTTTTAAACTCTGGTAGTGTTGCATTGGTTGCATACAAAATTGCAATAAACCGAGCTAATTAGTGATGTAAAAGTTCCGACATTAGAAAAGGTCATGCAGTTACATAACAGAGATAACAAAAGTTATGCTAAAATATTTTAACATTAAATTTTGAGAAGAAATTTTTTTTTTATCTTTGCAATTATATTCCTACAACTAAGACTTGCAAAGTGTGTTAAAATCAGCAGAAAAGTGCAAGTGCATAACCTTTTCTCACCAACAAACTCATAATAAGAATATAAAAGTGAGACTTTTTCTTGTTAACATTATTAATGTAAGTTCCTTATGGCTTTTATAGTCGAGATTTATTTTGCAGATTTTAAATTTCAGCTATTTTCACGCTGTTTTCCCCCTTTTTTAAATTTCTGAGATAAGTCAAAATGTATACTGGAAACAACATCTCTATCAAAATAAAAAAAATATGGGGAAGATGTCAAGTAATTTATATATAGGGCCTACTATATAAGAAATAGTTTTATCATTTTATTTATATTTTCATGAAACTGAATATGGTGTATAACATATCAGAAAGGCAGAAGGTGTAATTTTCATAGATAATTTCGTAATTCCTTTCATGAATATGATGGCAATATACAAAATATCATATACAGGGTGTTTCGTGCATGTATACTCGATTTTTCAATGTTGTTATCTTGGTTAAATCTGTATTATTGCCTTGGTTTAAAACAGTTCAAGAGTGCACGGCACATACAGTCTGAAAGTTTATTAGACTAGGATGGTCTTAATGATCGTTTTTTTAGTAATTCTGCCATCCATTTAAGAATTTCCGATCTATATCAGGTGACATGAAATGCTAAGAAAAAGAGAAAAAAAAAAGTAAAGGGAAAAAAATTCGGCCAGTCACCCTCAAAAGTATAGTAGTTACACACTTGACTATGTCAATCAAGAAACCTTACATTAAGTAACTATTAATTATTAGTTGGTCAGAGTAGGCCTATAATAGAATCACACTGCAAATATTTTTTTTTTTAAACTCATTCATGAATGTAAATCAGTGTTATTAATGAATCAGGGTAGATTAATGTAGGCCTATCTTATTTTTTAAATATTCACTGAATGAGGAAAAAATTAGTAAACAGTATATAAAAGAAAATAAGAAATCCGATTTTTATCCACCCTGTAATAAATGGAAGACATTGGCAATATTGATCACTATTACAAGCTATTAAAAATATCTTCATATTAAAACAATAACCAATTTACAATTTTTATTATCATTGTTGGTTAATCGATATTATTATTATATACAATGCTGGAACATTGGCTGACATAAGGTCTTTCATTGTATAATGTGATTTAATCCAAGCAGCTTTTCTTATAACCTTGACATCATGCAGCTCATAAACTAAAATGTAATTTTTCTAAGTTTTTCTTTGCATTTTGATAATGAAGAATTGGTTGTGTCTGTGACCGAATTTTACTTGTTGTAGGCGGAAGGAAATCCAAAACTGCGTGGTGTTTTGGCTATACTTTCATCTAAATTAAGCTTGAGGTTGTTTAACTGGCATGCATGCTTAACCTGATGAGACTAATTTTGGTTTTCTTGGCTGAAAAGTAATGTTATTCTAACCCTTTGTGTTTGCTATTTGCAAATAAATGATCTGGTGATCAAAGTATGCAAAATCGAGACCAAAAATTAATGTTAATTCATGATTTTTGTCAAAAAGCGTTTTAAGTTTTTCATTGAATTCTTAATAGCAATAGACGATTGGGAACAAAGTTTTAAAGTAATTCGTAAAACCTTTTTCAAATGAAAAAAAAATTCCACTTGATAAAAATGCATTTGTTAACATTGACAAAAAGTAGTAGAACAATGCATAAAAAAATCGTGAATTGTGGCTAAATTATAATGGCTTTTGAATAAAATCTTGAAAATCACATTTTGTTATTAACCTAAATCATGATTTAAAAAACAATGTGTTAATATATAATATGTGTTAACTATACACTGCAAGTTTATCAAGCAGTATTAATAGCTCATATACTGCTTTACTGTTCCTTTTACCATTCAGTGAGTGTTTGACAAAAATATTATAACGGAACTAACTGTTTAAATATTGTTAATAGCCTAGATTCTATTAGTATTTGAGCCATGCATATACATACAGTGTAAAGGATTTGCAATAAATTATGATGGTTTCCTTTTTAACATTGCGAAAATTTAAAATAGGCTTTTCTGATATTTCCTGGATTCATCTAGTTTATTTTAAATCAAGTGTTAATTCGTCTTTTAAAATATTCATGAACCACTATTAGTAAAAATTCTAGTTTTTCATTCTTTGATTAAAGTCAAAGATTTTGAAAAACGTGATTTAAATCAACTGATTAAAACCAATCCACCCTAATTTTTGATGACGTACAACATTGGCCTCATCAATGTTACCATTTGACATTTTGACATTTGTTTGCCTGGTATTGGTTCATAACATGTATTGGTCTGGTAGAAATTTAAGTTGACTCAAATTAAGTCTTGCATCAGTTGCATGTTATAAACATGTACTATTTTTATGGTATACTTTGAATTTACATTATCCACTTGACTTCAAAATATGTAAACAATTACCCGTATATGGTTAGTTAACTCTTTGAACTGAAATGCAATAATTTAGAGGGCATTATCCCTTTTTTCAATTTCATATACGACTTGACTGCCACCGTCAGTCACCATCTTGCCATTTTGATGGTAATTATTAATGACACCAAGAAGTAGGGGTAAAAGTGGCTACTCTTTCAAATTAGATATAGAAAGCGCTTTGAACATTGTTGAAAAGTCAACGTTTAGATGTCAACTTCATTTTTACAATAGAATGTGATTTAGGAGGCTTTGTAAAAATGTACTACTTTATTAATTTTTTGTGTACTAAAATAGTCGTACAAACTTTTCTTTAGTCCTAAAAACAATGGCAGTAGCCCCATCTTGGCATTTCCGTATGCCATGAAACATTCACAAAAATGACCGCCTGCTCAGCAGTTTGGATTTTTAAGCACATTTATTTCACAAGTTTTAGAGTGAAAATACATTAATTATACTTAGATCATAAATTATAGGGCCTACGTACAATGGCCGTATAGAAACATTTAGATTTAATACGTGAATTATTCCTTTCTTTGGCTATTAATAAAGCCCTCCTGGTGTCCAAGATGTGGTCTAGCTTTATCATCTTGAACTTTCTCTCTCTCAAAGTCTAAGTTTGGTATTTGAACTTCTAGAATAGGAAGGCTGAATCGTGGTTACAACTGTGCTTATAGATTTTTTTTATAATTTTAAAATCCTCATATCTTAAATTTAAGTTCTTATTTTTGAAAAATTATTAGTTATTTAAAAAAAAAAGCTTAAACCATATAAATGCAGCCTGGCTTTTGAACTTTTATATCATTTTCTAAGCATTTTACATAAAAGTACATATCCCCCATTTCTCTCACCAGTCACCCCTATGCACCTAAGTAAATAAAATGCCACTTTGAGTTAAAAATGCTAAAGATACATGAAAGTGCCTGAAATTCCATGACCTTACAAACATGGTATTCAAAAATAACTTGCAAAATGTTTGCTTATAAAATGATATTATTTTATGCATACCATCAAAAATTACTGTCATATTTTGTAAAATATTTTACTTTGAAGTTGGCAGAGACCATCCCTTATAGCTCGACTTTTCCAAATGTAGCCAGTGGGCACCATGATAATATGCTAATTTGATTCAACTGGGTATTTTTGTTTAAAATGTTTGAAATTCATAACCTCTTGTCAAATGTATGTTCTTCAGTTTATTAACATTTTAACAAGAATTAATGCCTAGAAATTCTTAACAATAATAACATACATTTTCGCGCTTGTTTTTAAACATATGTACTTGCCTATATGCACATTTTATACATGGGTTGAAATTGACCCTAGGGGGCAAGAAATGTGTGGTTATTGAAAAGTACCATTGAGCTGGATTAATCTTACCAGGCTACTGACCAGTTGACATAAAAATGAAATAAAATAACTATTTAGTTACAGTCAGATTAAACATAGGCTATAGCACTCCTAGCGACCACAAAGTCAACAATAATATTACAATTAACATCCAATGATCAAAGCACATTTGAATTGCATGATGATCATTGCATGGGTTATTAACCATGACAACATGGGTTAAATGTCCCATTCCTATCTCCTTGCCTAGATCCTTCCATGCATTTAGCATGGGAAGGAAACGGTAGAACTTTATCACAGCCAATTTTTGAAGAAATTCAAATTTTTTAGTGCTCAAGCCTAGGTCTTTGTGGTAATTTTGACACCAAGTTTGCCATTGTACGACTTGTAGTTATGGAGGAGTAGCAGAACATACGAGTGATAGTGTTGTATTTTGTAAATTCATAATGTAGCAATATTAGGGCAACAATGTGGACTAAAACATAATCTCTGAAATGTTTCCTGACATAATATGTCACTCACATGATGTCGAAGAAAAATGTATTTCTTCAACATTGTGTGTTCCCAGAGAAAACACATTGTGGCCTGACGTCATGGGTATTACCCAATAAGGATGCAGGTTTATGATGCTCAATCAAGTGGACTATGCTTAATGTTGCAGTGTCTATTATCACAGGGTGTCTGGCCGTCTGGAAAACCTGGAAATGTCATGGAAATCAGTATGGTCTGGAAATGCCAGGGAAATGTCATGGAAATTCAATCTTGTGTCTGGAAAATCTAAATAAAAGGGGGAAATAGGTGATTTTTAGCCCA
>JAQIXP010005272.1:0-10610 GCA_034700285.1 Proteroiulus fuscus | reverse complement strand
ACATGTTATATATGTTAACATGTTATATATGTTAACATGTTATATATGTTAACATGTTATATGTGTTATCATGTTATGTAACATTATGTTATACAAATATTTCAACTAATATATAACAAATTTTGTTGCATAAATTTGCATCAACACTAAATTGCAAAATGTGTTATATAACAACGTTATACAACTTGCTGTATAATAATTGTATAATACAATAAAAAGTTTACGTTATATAATAAGTTTTACAGCAGACGTATAACCAATTATGTTATATCACAATTTGGGTATAAAATATGTGTATATGTGTAAAATATGTGTACCAGGAGAAAAATTTGTGGGAGGAGTAATCCATTTGATGAAAGTGCTAGTAAACTCTACAATCAGCCAATAAGAAGTGATTTTACATAAATATACCTCATTTGCAAAAACATAGTTTATGTTAACTTGTCAAAAATGTTGCAATGCATATTTCAATAATCTTAGTTCAACTGATAATTATCTGAGGTTTCCTAACTGTTGATTTTAACCCACTATGGTGCAACCGGCCCTTAGTCCGACGAAAAAAGGTAATCCACCGGACTGATATGGTTCTTGGGTTGCAGGGGCAATCTGGCAGGGAAAGCATAAGGGGATGCAGCCCCGCTGAAAAACTCCCTGTCGGTAAAATTTAGCAAATGCAAGCGCCATAAACAACATTGTTGTGCACATTACTTGTGGGATGATATTTACCATACTGCTGTCATGTTGGTAAAACCATCAATTGATCCAAATAACCATTTGAAAAAGAAATATTCCTGCAGAAAATGCATTACAAAATTAAGGGGACGAATTTCCACAGATAAAATTAACATTCTGTAATTGAATAAATTTTAGATGCAACACCTTTAAGATTTGTCTTAAAAGGAAAATTTATAAAATTGTGTAGGCCTACAGTTTTGTTTGTAGTTTTCTGTTAGAATTTCTTTTGATTTAATATTACTACATGTAAATCTATCAAGTTACCCATATGAAAAATAAATGCTGCTTTTGCATAAAATGCACTGCAGAATTACAGTGATGAATTTCCAAAGAAAAACTAGCATTAATTCAGTAATTTAGTAAAATTCAGATGCAACAACTTTGTGATTTTTTTAAATGAAAAATTTTCAAAAGTATATATTAAATTTTTTTTTTAATTTCACATTATTCCAAACAATTTCACCAAACTACCCATACTAAAACTAAATCTTGAAAAAATATTGGATCCTACTTGAATATGCTAGTGAAGTCTGGAATCCCTACTTAGTGCAAGATATAGTCCATATTAAAGGTGTCCAGAGAAGATTCACTAAGAGACTTCTTGGTCTAAATCAATTGTCCTATCCTCAGAGGTTGGCTCACACTGGGTTAAACACCTTAGAATATTGACGGGCTAAAACTGATTTAATCACCTGTTATTCGTTATTCACCTGTTATTCTTAATGACATCAAGTATTTTTATCATAAAACCCCCCTAGTTTCTAATAACTATAACAGTAGAATCAGCAATAGGCGATTACGATGGCCCACAGCCCATAAAAATATTCGACATCATTTTTTCCAAGCTGGAGGGGGGGGGGGCTAGGATCTGAAATAGTCTACCCTGTGATATTGTTAATTCACCATCTGTAGGTGTATTTATAGCAAAACTATCCAGATTATATTCTTTTTAATAATTTTACTGAAGATTTGCAAATTTGTGTTATGATTTTAATTTCTAATTATTTGCCTTGTGTGTTTAGTAATTATTAGGACTTATGTAAGAGGCCTGTTGTGGCCCATTAATTATCCATTTCATTTTTGAATAAATTCATATTATTATTATTATTATTATTAATTTCAATTTCTACAAAATAATTTACAAAAATGTTCTGCTGAAATGTGAATATTTCATATGCAATAACGTGGGTCTATGACGTTACGGTGCCACCGGTTTGGCACGACCCATTTGACGCGACCTGTTAGGCGCGAGCCACTTTGGCGCATACCCGATTTGGCGCTAGCCATTTTGGCGCATACTGATTCGGCACGACCATTTTGGCAAAAAAATTAAAAAATACAGCTTTTGGCTTATTTGCTACTTCTGAATTTAGCAATTGATTTCTGCAAATGGCCTTCTTGTTGGGATAGCAGAATGTAAATTTTCTCTCTTTCTAAAATTTTGCTAAATTTAAGTAGGCCTACTGGCAGGGTGGTATTTGTGAGTTCAGAGGTGGGGGGGGGTCGTATTGATATA
Organism: Proteroiulus fuscus; assembly: GCA_034700285.1. NCBI lineage: Eukaryota > Metazoa > Arthropoda > Diplopoda > Julida > Blaniulidae > Proteroiulus > Proteroiulus fuscus. The sequence continues at coordinate 8,359 of JAQIXP010005272.1, read as the reverse complement.
TTTTATCAGATTTTGTATAATGAATGGGGGGTGAAATGGAATTTTTCCAGGAGGTGGGGGATAGTTAAGAGGGGGGGTGGACAATCACATATTATGGAAGGAGACGGCCATTTTTTTCCTATACTGTACAGCAAAATTTGCTGGCTAAGAGTTATGACAATTGCCCCCATTGCCCCCACCCCCTGTATCTGCCCTTGCCCCACCCCCCAGCAAGATTTACTATTAGGCCTATATGCCAATAAATATATGCATGCAGGCCACCTTAACTCAAGCATTTTGTTTGCAAAAAAGAGGGGAGAAAACAAACATAGTGTAGAAATTAAAATTTAATTTATAATTACCATTTAATAATTATTAAATTTTAAAACATGCTAAAATAGACAAATATCTCAATAGTTGATTTGTCAATCCTTCTAGTATAAAAAACCACGCCAAAACGGTCAGTGCTGAAACAGCTCCAAAATTGGGCAGTGCCAAATGGGTCATGCCGAATGGGTTGCGCCAAAATAGTGGCACCGAAATGTACCGTTCTTACTAATTCTCCTAATAGTAATTGGTAAACTATACTCTCGTTTGGTCTTTATATATATGAAATCAATACCAAATTGTTCTCTATAGACCCTATGCCAAAGCTTTTAAGAAAAACTGTAAGGTGGTATTTCATTTATACATGGTGAATCTCTCTATTTCTTACACTTCACTCAGTCCATTAATACTACTTCTACTAATAGTAATTAGTAAACTATACGCTGCTCAGTCTTTACATATATGAAATCCCTACAAAATTGTTATCTTTAGACCCCATACCAAAGCTTTTAAGAAAAACTGTAAGGTGGCGTTTTACTTAGACATGGCGAATCTCTCTCTTTCTTGCACTTCACTCGGTCCATTAATATTACTTCTACTAATAGTAATTAGTAAACTATACGCTCGCTGCTAAGTCTTTACATAAATGAAATCCCTACCAAATTGTTCTATATAGACCCTATGCCAAAGCTTAGAAGAAAAACTGTAAGGTGGCATTTCATTGTTTGTTTGTTTGTTTACTTCCCCTACCGGGCTACGAGCTTTTCGCTCTTTATTACCCTTCTTGGGAGGGAGAGGGAGGTGGGAGGGTAGTTGCGGTCGTGGCCGACTAATGGGAACTGCCCCAGTATTCACCTGGAAGGACCATGGAAACCACGAAAACCAATTCAAGGCAGCCGACCTTGAGAATTGAACCCAGGTCTCCCGAATGCCAGGCGGGAGTGTTAACCACTACACCACCGTAGCTCGGTTAGACACGGTTTAGACATGGAGAATCTCTCTATTTCTTACACTTCATGCGGTCCATGAATACTACTTCTGCTAATCAGGGAAAGATACAGGATTCCATTTTCTCTGCCTATACTGATCAGCAAAATTTGCTGACTACGGGGGGTGCAATTTCCCCATTGCTCCCTCCCCCGGATCCACCCTTGCTACTAATACACTGTCAAAATTAACTGACCTTTATAAAAAAAAATCACTAAAAATAGTTGAAAAACATGATTAAATACAAGTTAAAAGTCAATGTTGATTTTCAACTTGTAAGGACACCTTAATTTTAAAAGCTGAATTTCAGAATGCAACATTATTTTAGAGTTAATCTGGTAATATATAGCTATATATAAATGCTAAGTTGCCATGTCACCTACATTTTAATATTGAAGTATGCATATCATCTTTGTGTTTAAGTTAAATTGACACATTGTTAGTCATATTCATGACAACAAAGCATCATACCAGTTTTTTTTGTGTATTTTGCATTTGTACAAGCACATTTCTTTGATCAACATATTTATTTGCTGGATTATTACAGGCAACTCCCATAATTACCAGGCTACTACTAGTATGTGTATATATAATCCAGGGGTTGCATTCTCGTCTTATTTTAACCAAATTTGTTTAGCTGCTAGCGACTGCCATGAAGCAGTTAATTGCTACAAAACATTCGTTGTTGCCATACTTTCTCAGAAGTACACTGCGCGTATAACGAATCAAACAAAGTAATAGAATACACTTTTTTGTGATTTTCCTTTGTTTATTACCTTAATAAATTCGTTAAAAGACGAGAATGCTGTTTTGACACTATAACATAGTTTACAACAAGCTTATAACCTAAACTAACCTAACCAATATTAGGTATTGAATAAGTTAACCACATTATAACTATTTTAATTAATTCATAAATTTTTCACGTAAGAAGTTTGCAATTACACTTTTTGACATTATTTTTAAGTTAATTGCATAAGTCTATATAAAGCTGTTGAAATTAATTATATTGATTAATTAATGATTTGATTAGTCATTAATTAGTTAATATAAACAATTACAAAAATGAATTTATCTTGACAAATGCTAGAATTAGCTCCTGTATTTGTCTTGAAAAATAGTTTCTTACTGGAATCTTATTTTAATAATTACTACGTGTTTTTTGTTCTCCCAAAACCGCAGGTCTATTCCTCACAACAAGCTCAGGGTATAAATAGGGTTTAATCATATTATGAAATCTGGAATTGTAGGGCTTATGTTAGGTTAAAATGAATTCGGTAAAAGTTTGGTTCAATAAGTACAATTCGAGTTAATAAGCATTAGAAACTACAAATAAATTATTTTGCAAATTACATATTTAAAAAAAAAATTAAATTTAGTTTTTAAAATTATATTTATATTTAATATTGAAAATACTTATTAAAGATAAATTGACGTTATTTAAATGTAAAGCAAAAATTAATTTACTGTTTATTAAACACCTTTTATTAAGAGTTAGTGCAACTTTAAATTAATGGAGATGGACATAAATTTAAAGGTGCTTTAGTAACTATATTGCAAGAGTTAGTAAGTCAACACTTTTGGAAAGTGTTAATTTAACACTTAATTTTAACTGGCTTCTAAGAAACTAGTGAAATCAATTGAAATAAGGTGAATAAGTTAACACTTGGTCTTTACATACGAGTATATGAAATCCCTACCAAATTGTTCTCTATATATACACCCTATGCCAGCTTTTAATCAAAACTGTAAGGTGGCATTTTATTTAGATAAGATGATTCTCCAGTTTTTGCTCCTTTCACTCACAATTTGTCAGTCGCATCGATCAATTACTGTTCAAATAATGTAATTGAGTCAATTGATGCTTGGTCTTAATTTCTCGGACAATTCTAACGTTACATTTATAATGTTTTTATAGTTAAGCATATCATTTTTTATAGTTGAGCACCAAATGGTGCTTGGTCTTGATAGTTCAAAATATTGTGAATGTTTTGTCAGTAAATTATACATGTTTAGCCCACCCTGATAAAGTGGTGCCAGACTGCCGCTGTTGGGTTGGTTTAGAACTAAAACTTGAGAAAAGTGAAACAATGGGTCTGAACAAAACCAGCCAGCTATAGATGAAAATTTTATGACTGTTTCAGTTCTAGTGGATGCAAATGTCAACGTTATGGGGCCACAACAAATGTAGGACATAATAGTGTTCAAGTGATGGAAACTTCTCAAGCTAGCATCATATGCTTTCCAAATTAAAGGTATTTTCATGCCAAAAATATAGGAAAATTACAAAATAAATATTAGTGATGCAGTCAGTTGAAGTAATAGAATTTATTGGCACAAATACTAGCAAACAATTTTCCGGACACCATTATCGTTGATGGACAGCTAAAGATGAGTAGTACTGTGGTTATCCTACAGCTTGTGTTGACTCTCATCAAGGTAATAAGTGCGATAAACATTTTATGATCTCCATTCAATTTCAATTCAACTCATTACCCTACAGGCAGCAAATGAATGTCATATGGTAGGGGAATGATCCCACTATCAGGAGAATTCTTCTACGTCAGTTGTGATTTTAAACATCATTGTTAAATTGAATTTCTAACATTTAAATACTATCTTTAGGAAGATAGATATATAATAAATATCTGTCCTTGCATTAATTTTAATCAAGGTATTTACATAAACATGATGGCCTTGTGCCTTTAATTTAGGTTTACAAATATTAGCCATAAATTTAGAATTGCAAATCAGGTTAAATCTTTCAAACATACCAGGCTTAAATTTTCCCGTCATGCCCTTAACGAATCTCTATTCAAAGAATTGAGCATCTCTGTCACACTTGCAGTCCATTGATAGTTGCCTTTAACAAATCTTGCATCCCTATGCTAAACCATTTCAATAGCATTTATCTGAGTGGCCACATGAGGACTCTACACCAGAGGCACAATACTCGAAAAAAGGTCGAACCAATGCCACATAACCAGTTTCTTAAACTATTTCTGGACAATTCCAGAATATTCTCTGAACAAAGTGAAGACGTTGACTAGCAAGCCCCACTATTTCACCGATATGTTTATTCTATCGTAAATCATTAGTAATCTGAATGCCAAGGTATTTTACTGAGTTAACAACAGTTAAGGGGCCATTTTCAAGGACATAAGGCACTGTTCTTACCCTCCTACAAGATATTCTCATCACTAAACATTAACTCTTATTAAGTTTTAATTGCTATGTCTTGCACCAAACATCTGAGGCCTTAAGATCACTTTTAAGGGTTGCTGAGAAGGAACCTTCATCTCTCTCAACCTTACTGTACATGGCAGAGTCATCTGCAAAAAGCTTTAAGCTGCAGGATATAGCTCTAGGCAGGTCATTTATTAATATTAAAAAGAGAAGGGGACCTAAAACCCTTCCCTGGGGAACTCCTTAAGTTACAATCACACTGTAAAAAGTGACATGTCTAATAAGACACAAAAAAGATGAATATAAGGCATTATAACAGACTTTTTCTGACCCCTAATGTAAGTCACATTCTTGTGACTTAAACATTTTTTTAGTCACATCTTGCAACTAAAAAGTTGCAAGATGTGACAAAAAAAAATTTTTAGTCGCAAAAACGTAACTTACAATACAGGTCAGAAAAAGTCATGTCTTTTAGACACCTACTTTTTACAGTGCACCCATGTAGATAAGGCCCTATTAACTACTACTCTCTGCAGCCTGCCAAAAAGAAAAGCAGCAATCCAGGACACAATGTTTTCATTAATTCCAAACGATTTCAATTTACGCAAGAGACGCTGATGAGGAACCGTGTCAAAAGCTTTGGCAAAGTCTTGAAAAATGGCATCAATTTTCTTGCCATTATCCTGTGCGGACTTAATTTCATGCACAAACATTGCCAGCTGTGTTTCACAGGACCGACCCTGCCTGAACCCATGTTAAGTATCAGCTATGATTGACTCTTTGTTAAGAAGGGCCATTATGTTGCTATAAATAAATCTAGCTATCAATAGATGTTAGTGACACAGGGCAATAATTAGCTGGATTTTTATGACATCCTAATTTGTATATAGGACATACATTACCAACCTTCCAATCTAACAGAAGTTCACCAAAATCAACAGATTGTTGAAAAAGATTTGGCAGAAAGGGAACTCAAAACTTAAACAATTTCTCTAAGAATTTTAGGAGAAATATTATCAGGACCAAAAGAGTTTTAAGAGCTTCCAAAAGTTTCTGAACACCCACAGGAGATATAATTAAGTTGTCCATGACTACATATGTTAATGAATCAACTTTAGGTAAAAAGGTTGTGTCTTCTGTAGTAAACACACCTTGGAATTGTGAATTCAAAACACTAGCAATTTACATTGTTTCAGAGATAGGATCCCCTTTTAAAATAGTCAGGGATACAAGTTTATTAGGACTTCTTCGCAATGATTTGATGTATTTTAAAAAAAATTTAGGATTTTCCTTTAAAGATTGCCGTAATGTAAATTGCTTAAAATTAAGGCTGGCATTATAAAGAATTTTTTAAGCTTACTTCGTAATCTTTAAATTTGCACTTTAAGCTCATGGAAGAGTAATGTCTCATAGGTTTCGTAAGATCTGTTGCTGCCTAAGCATACGACGAATTTCTGTATTATACCAAATTGGCTCAGAGGGGGACCTTGAGAGCTTCTTATGTATACATTTTCTAACACAAAGTTCAATGATATATTTAAAAACTCCCAGTTAATATTGACATTATTAATTATGAAGCGGAAATCTAAGTCAGTGAGTGATGCAGAAGCAAAATTACAAAAACCATTCCAATCAGCTTTGTCTTAATTTATTACTGTTATTCTAATAGAAGATGCAGTGGAAAAAAGAAGTTAAATTCTGCATGAACAAGCTGTTCATGGTTGCTAATACCAATATCTGAGCCAGTACTGCACACTGCTTCAGGTGTATTAGTGATGAGTAACTCAAGTATATTATCAATCCTAGTAGGCTGCATATTCAACTGTTCTAATGAGTGAAAAAGAAGATAGTCCATAAACCTTTTAAAATTAAATGCATATGGACAACAGGGCACATGTGCACAATTTTAACAATCAATTCTAGGTAAGTTAAAATATCTTTAATCAAAAGCAATGGGTCTGTACAGGAACTGTAAATTAGGTTGAGGGCTTTAAAGAATTCATCTAAATGCACTGCATCATCATTTGGCCAATAAAAAGAAATTAGGAACAGTTTTTTGCCATACTTTAATTTAGTACTGCATGCCACCAACTCACAGTTTGTTTCCAAAAATGTTTCTTTAGCAGGGACTATTGTGTTAGAGTGAGCAATAAATACCCCTCCAAAGCCATCTTTTCTATCTCGACAATAAATAGTAAGATTAGGAGGAAATATTTCACCAGTTGTCACATCCTCAGTAAGCCAGGATTCAGATCCAATAATTATGTCTGAACTGTAAAAAGCAATATCTTCCTGGAATTCAATGACTTTGTTTTTGATGCTTTGGCAATTAACGATTAAGACTAGTGCTTTTCTTTGGGTGCTTATTATTATGTGGAACTTTTTGCCCAACCTGTTTAATTAAGCTAAGACTATTTAATTCAATTGTATGCCTATCACTAGAAGAATTTAGCTTCTCAGGCCCATTATGAGTAGCTAGTTTCCCTGGACAAGTATGCAAGCACATCTTCAAAGTAAGGAACCCAAAAGTTGCTTCACCTAAACGTTAAGGTATAGCCCATTACACAGATAATACTTGCCCATGTTATCATTTAGACATGGGCTGGCATTAAAAAATGAGACACCCTCACACCAACAGAGAAGAGAACTTGTGAAATCTGCCATACCATGTTAAGTCACACTTAAGGATTCCAAAATTTGATATCAAACCTAGGTAGCATGTTTGAAACCACAACATCCGCTTGAGGTTTAACATGTCAAACCTCCCAGATGAAATGTTGCATAAGCTCAACAATACCCTTATAAGTCTATTGGGATGTTGTTGGTCCTGGCATGCACCACCGCTATGGGAGCAGTACTGGCTTTAGAAAGCACAGACTGAATTTTAGTGTTTAAGTGCTCAACATGCATATTTGGGTAGACAGCATTGTTGCCTTTCCCGGTCTGCTGACCCTCACACCATGAATGACACTTTCCCCAATCAGGTATCTCTAAAGTTAAGAAGCAATAATACCGGTACCTGAAATGTGGAATGTAAAGTTTTTTGACTCATGTATGCACATGTTGATTACATTTTGAAAGTAATTATTCCATCTCAGCACCCAGAATAATTCCTGTTCATTGCTTGAAACTTCATAACTCTTGGTGAATGCACCAAGTGTAAAGACTAATGAGTTGATGCCAACAACAATGGCTAAGGACTAGATGATTGAGGATCTAGTGAGGACATAGTATACAATCTTGCATACTTCTCCACAGCTTAACTATAAAACCCACTCACAGGGGATGGAATGTGTGTTCTTACTTACTCACAAAGCTTTTATGCACTGCAGAAGTCATGCTCAACGACATAGCAAGGGTAAAAGGGGCCCAAGGTAGGTACCTAAGTTTAGGCCTCTAAAATTCTCTTAAATTATGGTACTAATTTCACAAATTAACCATAATGGCACCACAGGCGACTTTTTTACCAAAAAACAGTCATAAATGAGCTAAAAATGGCCTGAAGTGCTATTTATTTAGGTGATGGGCACCAAAATTTAGGACTACCTTCAATGTGGGACCCGGGGCAGCCCGCCCTCCTTGCTATGCCACTGGTCATGCTCACTAACTAGTGCACAAATAAAAAAGTAGTGCAGATGACTGTACCAATGAAAGAGTAGTATCCTGTACTGGTTGTTTTCACATATTAGTTAAGCTGTTGAGGAGTGTAGCAGCAGCAAGGAGTTTTCATTATAGTTGAAAGAAAAATATTTTTCTTTAAAAAACTATTATATTCTTTTTTTTAAATTTAAATTTCAAGGGCTGGTTGCACCAAGCAAGGTTAACTGAAAAACTAGGTTTAGTTCTAAAGTTAAACGTCTGAGCTGTTGCACCATTGCAG
>JAQIXP010005271.1:0-10616 GCA_034700285.1 Proteroiulus fuscus | reverse complement strand
AAGGTCATGGAAAAAAGATTGTTTGTTAGGGAAGGTCATGGAAAAATGATATTTTCTTATGGAAAGTCATGGGAAAATTAATTTTCATCAGGGAAAGTCAATGAACAATGAATCTTGTCATACCTAAGTCATGGGAAAATGATAAGTTTGTTAGGGAAGGTCATGGAAAAATAATAGTTTTTCAGGGAAGGTCATGGAAAAATGATAGTTTTTCAGAGAAGGCCATGGAAAAATTATATTTTCTTATGGAAAGTCAAGGAAAAATGAATCTTGTCATACCTAAGTCATGGGAAAATGATATTTTTTTAGGGAAGGTCATGGAAAAATGATATTTTCTAATGGAAAGTCAAGGAAAAATGAATTTTCATCAGGGAAAGTCAATGAAAAATTAATTTTGTCAGGAAAAAGTCATGGGAAAATTATATTTTTCAATGAAATTAAGTCAAGAGGAAATTATTTTTGCAGAGGTAGTTAGGGGAAAATGAATTATGATAGGGAAAGTCAGTGGAAAATGAATTTTTCCAGGGGTAGTCGGGGAAAATCATTGAAAAATGTATCTGGTCAGGGAAAGTCAAGGTAAAATGAATTCTGTCATTGAAAGTCAGGGAAAATTCAAAAAGTAGACGGAAAGGTCATGGTAAACTTCGGCTTCAGCGTTAGTCCATACCGTCATGGTGGTCACCGTGCCAGCCGCGATTTGCAAGATGGCGGCCAGCGTGTCATAGACTTCAAACATGGCCTCCTTGTCCTCCTGCAAGTCCTTGTTGTAGGTGCTCGGAAGGCCCTTTAGCACGGTCATGAAGCCAGTGCACTGCATGCCGGGAAATCAAAATGGCGTCTGGTCAGGAGAAAATTTAAGCCGCAGAACGGACGGACGGACTCGAGTCCACTCACCCTGCCCAAGATGCGTCCGGCCTTGCCTCGTATCAACTCCAGGCTGTCTGCGTTCTTCTTCTGGGGCATCAGGCTACTTCCGGTGCTAGGAGAGATCAAGAACCGGGTTCAGAAAGGTCATGCTCGGGTTGAAGAGGTCACTCGGGTCAAAAAGGTCAACCTGTAAGCATCCGATAAGCTGACGAAGCCGAACTCCTTGGTGCAGTAGAGGATAAGGTCTTCGGCCAGCCGGCTCAGATGGACAGCGGTCAGCGAAGCCCAGAACAGGAATTCGGCTGGAATGGAAAGTTTTGGAAAAATATTTCTGTGGAAGTTTTGGAAAATGGTCAAGAATTTCCAGGAAGAAAAATTTTGTCTACTTGCCAACAAAGTCTCGATCACTGACGCCATACAGGCTGTTTTGGGTTATGCTTTCGAAGCCGAGTTCTGGAATTAAAGATTCCAAATGTTAGTGAATCTCTGGTAAGATTGCTGGGATTCAGCGGGATTCGAGAATCTCTTCCTCCGGTGAGATGACTCCCAAGTGAACCTTGTCCTATATGGTTTTTCTTAGGAATTTTTTTTTTCTTGGAATTTCCTTTTCTTGGGAATTTTCTTTGTTCTTATTTGTGAATCTGGGTTAATCCCTAGTTAATCTTTGGCAATCTGAGGATCTCAAAATTAATCTTTTTTTGAATTTTAAGCTTATCTTTGTGAGTCCCTTGTTACTTTTACTTATATCCCAATGCACCTTTGATGAATCTCAAGTGAATCTTGGAATTCCAGAGTGATGAATCTCAAATGAATATTGGTAAAATCCCATGCAAATAGTAAAGAATCATTGGTGAATCAGCACATTTAAGCAAATCCCTAGTAATTTTTGGTGAATCTTTTGCAAATCTTAGGACAATCTGAGGATTCTTCAATCATCATGAATCCGAAATGAATATTTGGGGAATCCCAAGTAAATCTTTAAAATTCACAAGTGCAAATTTATGGTCAAATCTCAAATGAATCTTAATCTAATCACAAATAAATCTTGGAAATCGCAAGTAAATCTTGGAAATCACCAGGTCAGGGTAGTGAATCTTTACAAATCTAAGGATCTGAGGGGATTCTTTTTGCAAAATAATAACATGCATTCCTGTGAATCCCAAAACCAAACTTCTTCTTGTAACAAGATTAGGTTATTCCTACCATCACAAAGAAACTTCCGGTCAATGTCAAAGGGACTTCCGGCCAGTGCGCCACTTCCCAATGGCAGGACCAAGATCCGGGTTTTACTCTGTGCCAGTTTCTCCAGATCAGCGAACAAACTCCAGGCATAGCTGCAGGAAATAATGGAAACACATTCCAGAAGCCATTTTAAATTGTCAAAAATGCATTGGTTTGCATTGAATTTGGTGACCTGAGGAGCCAATGACTCCAGCGGATGGGCTGCGCCCTCTGGAGGTGCGTGTATCCGGGCATCAGAACGTCAATTTCACTATTTTCGGAACAAAATAGAACACATTTTAGCATTTTAAAGACATTTTGTACTGGGGGAAAAGCATCTGGAAATACATTTTTTTTTTAGTAAAGACCTATTGGAAGTCAATTAGTCAATTAATCACACCGTTAATTAATTAATTACTACTTTTAAATGGCATTACAGTTTTTGGATACTATAACTAATTCTGGATTTTGTTGAGAAAACTAATTTCTTACAAGGAACTGTTTTCATAATGTTTTCAACTTGTTTTGAGTTCAAAAATCGCCCTGCATTTCAATCGCCCTTGCTAACTAACAATTTCAATTAATCACATTGTTAATAATGTAATTATAATTTTAAAATGGCTTTAATGTGTTTGAAAACTACATCTAATTCTGGAATTTGTTTAGAGAACTAATTTCTTATATGAACCTGTTTTCTTAATAATTTGAACAGGTTCTGCATTCTGAATTCGCCAGTAGAGTTGCTAACCACTAATTTCAATTAATCACATGGTTAATTAATTAATTAATCACAATTTTAAAATGGCTCCAGTGTTTTTAAAAATTACAACTTATTCTGGCATTTGTTGATAAAATAATTATTGTCCAAATACAATATTTATCTTTCATAACAATTGTAGCAGGCTTTTACTTTCCAAAAATCTCAATTACAATTGCCTACTTGTCAATTTCTTAAATTAATCACACCACTAATTAAATAATTATGATTTTGAAATGGTTGTAGTGTTTTTGAAAACTACAACTAATTCTTGCATTTGTCCAGAAAGTTTTTTCCACAATAATCACAACCAATTTTAAAAATTTTCCAAAATCAGTGGTGGAATTGCCTAATCACCAATTAATCACATGGTTAATTAATTAATTATAACTTTTAAATGGCATGACAATTTTTACAAACTACACCTAATTGTGGCATTTGTCCAGAAAATTACTGCCTTACTTAAGATCTGATTTCGGGGGAAATTAGGACTGGGTACTTGACCTTTCTGCCCTTTGAAGGAGGGCACCAATAAGTTGACCTAGAATGACCTTCATAGGTTGCACTTCCGATCCCAGCCACAACCGCATGTCGGTAGCCACCTGAGAAATTTCAGAAGAAAGTAACTGTTAGTTTGCTAACCAATCCCCAGGGGTTATTTTTGACGTGTGGGTCAGCTGACCAGCCTGACCTGGTCATTCCTGCTCCTTCCAGTGTGCAGCTTACCACCCACATTTCCCACCAATTCCTTTTTTTGAAATATGAAATTAAATGTGTTTTAATTTGACCATGACTTTGAATTCACTTTGACTTTGACCTCAGTCTGACCTTCAACCTTCTTTCATTGGCCGTGTGGATGTCTTCGTCTGAAGGATGAAGTGAGAATGTACCAGTTTGCCATTCTTGTTTTACCTAAATTTTGATGTAACAATATTGTTTTTAAATTTTTTGTCATAAAAACATTGTTTTTGACTTTGTAGAGGAAACAAAATTGTTATTCATTTTTCTAAATAAAAGCAACATTGTTTTTTTGACTTTTTAGTGAAAACAAAATTGTTTTTGTGACTTTTTAAAGAAATCAAAATTGTTTTGTTACTTTTCTTATAAAAGCAACATTGTTTTTTTTACTTTTTAGAGAAAACAAAATTGTTTTTTGACTTTTAAATAAAAGGAACATAGTTTTTTTTGGTTTGTTTAACTTTTTAGAGAAAACAATTGTCTTTGTGGCATTTTAGAGAAAACAAAATTGTGTTTGTGGCATTTTAGATAAAACAAAATTGTTTTTGTGGCATTTTAGAGAAAACAAAAATTTGGTTTTTTTTTATAAAAGCAAACACTGTTTTTGATTTTTTTAGAAAAAACTTAAATTGTTTTTTTTGACATTTTAGAAAAACAATATTGTTTTTTTTACTTTTTAGAGAAAACAAAAATTGTTTTTTTGACTTTTTAATAAAAGGAACATAGTTTTTTTGGTTTGTTTAACTTTTTAGAGAAAACAAATATGTTTTTGTGGCATTTTAGAGAAAACAAAATTGTGTTTGTGGCATTTTAGATAAAACAAAATTGTTTTTGTGGCATTTTAGAGAAAACAAAAATTTAGTTTTTTTTTTATAAAAGCAACATTGTTTTTGATTTTTTTTAGAAAAAAACTTAAATTGTTTTTTTTGACATTTTAGAAAAACAATATTGGTTTTTTAACAATTTAGAGAAAACAAAATTGTTTTTTGACTTTTTAATAAAAGGAACATAGTTTTTTTGGTTTGTTTAACTTTTTAGAGAAAACAAAATTGTTTTTGTGGCATTTTAGAGAAAATAATTTTTTTTTTTTTTTTTTTTTATAAAAGCAACATTGTTTTTGCTTTTTTTTAGAAAAAACTTAAATTGGTTTTTTTTTGACATTTTAGAAAAACAATATTGTTTTTTTGACTTTTTAGAGAAAACAAAATTTTTTGACTGTTTACAAAATACATAATTGTTGTTTTTTTAACTTTTCAGAAAAAACAAAATTTTTGTGACTTGTTAGAGAAAACAATTGTTTTTTTTTGACTTTTTAGAGAAAACAAAATTGTTTTTGTGGCATTTTAGAGAAAACAAAATTGTTTTTTGACTTTTTAGAGAAAACAAAATTGTTTTTACAAATATTCACCTTTTGTAAGCCATCTTGGATTTGTTGACTTTCCTCAGAACTTACAATGTTGGCTTTTTCTAAGGCTTTAACATAGGCTTGACTTCCCTGAAATTCATGAGATTTTGTAAGAATTAGCCGCCATTACTGCTTGTCATGCAGTAGCAGGTTACAACGTACCAAAATGTCAGCTAACCACATGCGTTTGTCACATGATATGGAAGCATTGAATTTCTCCATGATGGGTCAGTTGACCCTTGGAATCGCCCACCCCACAGCTTTGCTCCCTGAAAAACAAACCAAAATGACGTTGTAATACACCCCAGAAAGTTTCATTAAAATCCTCCGAACCATTTCCGCGCTACAAAATAATTCCATGTGCAAAAAATGCATTAGTTAACATTACTAACCTCTGATTTTGGGTTCCTTAAATTTTCCGCCATTGCAGCTGGTCTGCACCCAACACTTTAATAGTTCTAATAAATTTTATTTTAGTTATAAATAAACAAGGAAACCCATTAAATGACGTTGGTTTTAATTCAACCACTTAGAAATAAGGATAAATAAACACAAACTTCCTTTTTCCTAAAGCAATAATTATTATTCTGAGAAAACATAACGAGCATATTAACAAGAATTGATGGGTGGCCCATGTGAGCCACCGTAATCGATGAATTTCTATTGAGTTACTATTGAGAGGCATCTACGAGGCTCCGTAGAATAGTGTCACCATGACGTCATCACGGACAATTTTTTGCCGTTCTTTGAGTTCTCCACTTTAGTTTATAAAAAATGGTTTCGAATTTTATTTATTTTTATCTAATGAGTTATTTTGGATAGTTCTAATTTATATTTAATAAGTTATTTGTAATTTACGTTGAATGAGGCTTCCAACGAGCCCCCGTATTTCACAAATTCGAATGATTCGGCCATTCGAGGGCTCCGTACTTTTCAAAATGGAGAGTCATCGCGTTCTATTTTTGTAATTTGTATAACTTCTATTTTCGTAGTTTGTTAAATTTCTGTAAATATGCCTTTTCTCGGAGAATTTATCTGCCTTGGCATCGATGCAGCCATTTTAACCATTGTATATAAATTCTACAAAGATGCTTCCAAAACCCTGCAATCAGTGAAGGTAATATTTTTCTCTTGAAGTTTTCGTTTCGCCGGTGTCAGCGAAAATTTGTCCAAACGCGCCCCTCCAAACCTAAACATGTTATTTTTATGTTTGCTTTGATCTTTGATATGTATGTATCAAAACTTGAATCGTGAGATATATCGAGATCCTGTTATATCATGACTTGACATATTTTTACTTTCCATCTGGGCGTGTAATACCAGGACCTTTGGGGTTTCATACTCATTGGTTTAGGTATTTCCAGCGGTTTTATGCATTGTGGTGTTGGTATTTCTAGAGTCTTTGAGGCTTTGTCTTTGGTATTGGTATTTCCAGGACTTTTGGGGCTTGATATTCATCGGTCTTGGCATTTACATGATGTTTGGAGTCTGATACTCATTGGTTTTGGTATTTCCAGGACCTTTGGGTCTTTTATACATGTGTTGGTTTTGGTATTCTCTGTCACTGTGCCACTGGGGCTTGCTTCACCTTGTTGGCGAATGTTTTCCTGCTTTGTGCCGTTAAACCTAGTCAGGACCATGATTTCACCTGCGATTCCTGCATTGCGAGAGTCCAGCACACACGTGACTTTTGGTCTCTCTCTAATTCTAGAATGCCCCAACATTGGAAATAACCGATTTGAAACACGAGGCGGAGAAATACGCTCAGGGATGCATTCCGTACGCGATTGTTCGCGGAACCGTCAAAGCCTTTGGCATGCCCTTGGCCAGCAAGAATGTTCCGAGCGGTCCGGCCGGAGTCATCCACGAGTCAATCCTCCGCGAGCACAAAATCCAGTGGAGCTGGGCCAGCAGATGGTGGTCAGTATCCCCAATATTCCCTCGGTTTGCAGCGGCATTACATCAATGGCTTAATTCAGAAGTAGCGAATGAGACAATTTGTCAAAAATGAGATAATCTACCCTTGTGATCCTGGAAGTGTCCCTAGTGAACCTAAAGTTACAGAAATTAATTTAACCAATAACTGTTAAAGTTACAGAAGTGAAGAGAGTAGCGAATATCCAACGAGGTATCATCCCTAAAAGTTACAAGTAGCGAATGGTACCATTCGTTAGTTTATCTTTTAAAAACTTCTCCTGACCTGGTTTTTTATAAAAAAAAATTCAAGTAGCGAACGTGGCAATATTCGCTAATTTTTTGCATTCAGTTTATTCAATAGGCAAACTAATGGATGTGCACATTCGCTACTTCACACTTAATTTATTTCGCTTTCCTGCAAAATTAATCTAAAGTCATACTAGCGAATGTGCATTTTTAAGCCTTGTATTTCTCGAATGACTTAATTAATTTACTAATTTAATTATTTAACAAAAATTACAACATTCCCTATAAAATATTTTTTTACCAAAATTTCAGCCTTTTAACATTGTTTATTTTCAAATTATACCATTTTTTCCATAAAAACGCTATTATCTCGAAAGTAACTTTTGACTTATTCGCTACTTACGAATGAAGCCATCAACATATCCTACTTTCGTTGGCGTTAGGCGGGAGGTGAAGGAGGATATCACGAGGACGACCAACGCCGTGCCTTTCATGCTGCGGAGCGAGGGCGGCGCCGCCTTCATCGAGGTGACGGAGCCCCTGAGCGCCAAGGGCTGGGAGCTGCACACCATCTACGACGAGTTCGAGCCCAGCAAGGCCGGCTTCTGGAGCGCCATCACCCGCTTCTTCATCGGCGAGACCACCACCGGCTACCAGCGCATCGAGAAGATGTTGCCGGAGGGTAGCGTGCTGACCGGCGTGGGGGCGCTGGTGCTGCGGCACGACAAGATCAGCCTGCGGCCCCCGGCTCGAGGCCTGTCCTACTACCTGACGCAGATGTCCGAGGACTCGCTGCTCCGCAACCTGGAGAGCGAGGCCAGCACCTTGAGGACGCTCGTGATCCTCTTCGGCACCTTCGGCGGGGTCATCCTGGGAGTCATTCTGGTCAAGTATTACCAGAAGAGGAGGGAGCAGGCCGAACGGTCGGCCGAACTGAGGCGGATGAGGGAGATGCTGGACAGGCAGAATGTCCAGCGTGAGGAGAACGGGGTCGGGGAGGAGGAACTGGGACCTGACCGCCTGTGCTTGGTTTGCCAGGAGAACCCCAGGGAAGTGCTCATCCTGGAGTGCGGACACTTGTGCTGCTGTGCCAACTGTGGGCAGATGCTGGACCCGGCCATCTGTCCGGTGTGCCGTGCTCAGATCACCAGGCTCGTACCTGCGTTCCAACCTTGAACGGTCGAGTTTTTCCTTGTTTTTTAGGGCAATGAATCGGGGAGGGAGGGGGAAGCCATTACTGCTCGTCCGGCAGGGAACGGGCAGTTATGGCCATTTTGTTAGCATTGCCTTTGGTTGTTTTCATTGAATAAAACAAAATTATTTCCTTAAGACAGTAAAAACTGTTGCTTCTGTATTTGCACTTTGATGTTTTGAAAATTTTAACTTAATTTTCAAATTTTTCATTTAATGGCTTTGAAGTTCGTTAATATAGTTTTTAAAACATTCGACAACTTTGTAATTAAATGATTAAAATCACCTAATTGCAATCCGCAAATCACAATTTTGACAAAATCGCGATTTCTGAAATGATAATTACATTCATTTTTAAATCATGGTTCTAAAAAATTTTGATTTTTGGTCTAAAAATTCCTAGGGAAATTTTGATTCTGATTTCAAAATCATGCTTTTTGAACCAAATAATCGAAATAGTTTATACCGAACTAAGATTTTAAACCAATAAGGAATTCCTAAATTTTGTTAAATAATTGTTTTTAATATGCTTTTTTTTACATAAAATCCAGCTTTGACGTTATCCCATTCCACGATTACGAGGCAGCAAATCGTTAAAAATTTCAGTACGTAGATTTAGACAGTTGGCGCTGAGTATTTCTAGATTTTTCTTGAAATTATTCTACATTTTTCTAGAAATTAGTCTAGACAGTAATACATTTCAGTTAGACATTTCTAGATTTTTCTAGAAATTATTCTAGTAATCTCTAGAATTTATTCTATATTTTTCTTGAAACTATTCTAGTAATTTCTTGTAACTATTCTAGTAATTTCTAGAAATTATTCTACGTTTTCTTGAAACTATTCTAGTAATTTCTAAGAACCTATTTAGATTTTTCTAGAAATTATTCTAGATTCTTCTAGAACTACTTCTAGATTCTTCTAGAACTACTTCTAGATTCTTCTAGAACTACTTCTAGATTTTCCTAGAAGTTATTCAAGTAATCTCTAGAAATTCTTCTAGATTCTTCAAGAAATTCTTCTAGATATTTCTAGAAATCATTCTAGAATTTTCTAGAAATTATTCTAATTTTTTTTCTAGATTTTTGTCTTTATTTTTCTAGAAATAATTTGAGTTTTTTAGAAATTATTCTAGATTATTCTAGATTTCTTGATTATTTCTAGAAAAAGTTTAGTTTAATTTCAAATATCATTTATTTGACACAAAAATCATGATACTTTGAAACCAAAGTTCAAATTTTCTTGAACTTATGATTTCAGAAATCATGATATCGACAAAATTGCAATTTTGAAATGATGATTTTTGAGAGAAATCCAAACTTGTAAGAATAATGATTTCGGAAATCGTGATTTGTAACAAAATTGTCACTTTTGAAGTGAAAACTAAACTTTTAAGGAATCATGGTTTCATAAATCATTGTGATTTTGAAATTATGATTTTGGGTTTCTTAAAATAAAACTTAAGGTGGACGGATGTTGAACAGATCCTTGCGATGCGTCGGAATCACATTTTTTGATGCTTCGCCGTCGTGGAACGGGTTTAACGGTAATTCCAAACTGTACATTCCATTTTCTTTTCAGTATGAAAACGCTGCTCGTAGCCACCGTCAGATGATTTATTGCAAGACGAGGATGAGGGTACTTGTGGCCGAGATCACGCGTAGTAGATGCCGAGGGCCACGGCGACGGCCATCAGCATGACGGCGTTGACGTTGCACAGCCGCCTCCAGAGCGGCCGCTCTACCAGGGACAGCGCGGCCATCTCGGCCTCTTCTTCTCGGCTCAGCTTCGGCTTGGCTTCCTCGTCCGACCGCTGCTTCCTGTCCACACTGCACACGAAGTAGAGCGCCGTCTTCCAGCACGGATTGTCCTCGTGGTCATCTTCTGGAAGAGAGCGAAAACGGTGAGTTGGTTAATATCCGGCAGGGCATGATTCCATCATAAACTGCAGGATTTCTGATGTTAAAAACGAAATAGAACCGGGGATACTGCAGAAAACTACAAAAACTGCAGTTTTCAACATAAAATGAACTGGGAAAACTGCAGTTAAATATCGGCCAGTGCTTCCAAGTGCACACTATACTAAAATCTCAGAAAATTTCCTCCATTTTTAAAGTTAACAGTGTAAAAATTGGATTTTTTGGAAGAATTTATTCTTATTTTCTATGCATTATTGCATAGACGGACAGTGAAGCCAAAATTGAATGATTCCAATGATGAACTTTTCTCCTAAGACTAACAGATGGCGCTGAAATTTCTGAGATCAGGCAATAT
>JAQIXP010005270.1:0-10616 GCA_034700285.1 Proteroiulus fuscus | reverse complement strand
GAAATTAATGAAATATGAGAATAGTGCTTTAGTAAAATAGTTTGGACTTACAAATTAACATAATTTACTGTTGATGCCTTATTTATAACTAACAATTGCTCACTGCTATCTTAGTAAATCATGCTTCCGACAGATGAAAGTCCACTTGAGGCTGAACATATATGTCTGGTCCTACTGGGGAGAAGGCTTCACTGCAACAGTGGATCTTGAAGTCCAACCTGCAGTTAAGCTTGTTGTTTATCTTTAGCAGCACACCTTGGCTGAGTTCTCAACTATATTCAATGATTATCAGCACAGTCAACCTTTCCCTAATTCCTTACCAAATATTATAGCAATATTTGACGCTTTCTTGTTTAATGGCCCTTTTCAGGGCTACATACAGTACAATTAAAAGTTTTTGTTACCATGCAATTGTCATTTATTTCTTCTATTGGTTCAGCCAAGCTATCACCCCGGTATGAAGTCCAAGACCACATTTGTGGGGGTGACGTGGGGATGACATTTACTATGCTACTAATATGCTACATTTTATCTATTCATCTTTTTTTGGATTTACTCCCTTTTACGGGTTTTGAGATTCTTAAAGTTCTTGTGCATTAGCATTATAATGAACAATCAACAAAAAATACAGAAATGTGACTTAGTTAACTGTGATTTCACAATTGACATATTAAATAGTATACTTTATAAATCAGTGAAAATCATATTCATCTTAAGGTGTCATCTAATAATCAGAATATTGCAGTGGCCAATATTTATTAAAGGTTAGTTGAATCATGTCCACAATTGTCATGAATAACTGAAAAAATATTCAAATTTGTTTGTATAATGAATAAAAATTTAAGGGAAAGTTTTCATTTTGGTTAGGAAAAACTTATTTTGTTTGGAAAAATTTGAGAATTTCTAGATGAATTGACAGACATTTCTACATTAACTTACCACAAAGATTCCAACATCATCGATCTCCATTATATAATCTATCGTAATCAAGGTTGGCATGGCCAGCTTCAGAGTTGTCATAAATATTAGACTGTTGAGACATAACTGCAAGAGTTGACTTTATAAGTTGTACATTTTTGAAGTTAATTCAGTCGAGCTTAGTTGCTTTAATTTTGTCATTAACAGCTGTGACTAGCTATTCACAGTAACAATTATAGAAAATGGTTTACTTTATAATAAGTTTTTTTTTAAAGAAAGGCATGAAATACTGATTAAGACTGAATGTAAATTTGAGTAAAATCTGCTTTTCAGTTATCTCATTTTCTTTTTCTTGCCAATTACTGAATACTGAAATACTAATTTCATGACTGCTTTGTTGGTTTTTAATTTTGTCAAATGCTGAATGAGCAAACTTTCTCAAACTATAAAGAGGTGATGCTATGAAATTGTTTAAAGCTGAAGTTTTTGAACAGAAATTAAACTTTATTAGTAGGTTCCCTGTCTATACTTACTATAATATCATTTGCTGGGATCTGATTATTGATAATCAGAACCCTGGAATTGGAACCACTAGTGTGTGTTTCAGACTATAATGGAGAGAACAATGTTAGAATTGTAAATATTAAGTCTCACTTTGTGACATGTTATTTTTAATTTTTGTTTTAAAAATAATTTGTTATAAAATGAGAATGTTTCCTTTAAGTGACTCCATTGTGTTCAAAATGATGCACTTACCTTGCCGAGGATGTCATCATGCTTACCAGTCACAAATATGCCTTTGGAGTATATGAGCAATGACAGCGATAACTGATTTGATTAAGACAAATCTAACATTAATTTCAAATTAACATAAAATAATTCTAAAGCTGTTAATTTATATTTCATAAGTAAATCATAGATTGATCGAAATAAGTTGATTGTTTTTCATTAATTTTACATTAGCTGTTGGATTAAGATTACATTAATGCTGATGGATTTCTTTATAAGTAATATGTAACTATGGTTAACTGCATCATAAGAATTAATATTGATGGCTTAATTCACAATAGACGAATATGCCAATTTTCCAAAAGTATGATAATTATACCATTGTGATCCTGGAAGTGTCCCTGGTGAACCTAAAGTTACAGAAATTAATTTAACCAATAATTGCTAAAGTTACAGAAGTAAGCAGTAATGAATAAGCCACAAGCTGTCCTTCTTAATAGTTACAAGTGTTGATTAGTTTAATTCATCAGTTTACATTTAAATTTTTTTTTGAGACCTGGATTTTTATTAAAATACAATTGGTGAATTTGACCATTTTTGCTAATTTTTTTTAATGAACAAACTAATGTGCAGATGTGCTATACTTCACAATTTATTTTGCTTTTCTGCAAAATTTATCAAAGTCAAACTGACGAATTTTCATTTTTAAGCCTTTTATTTCTCAAATTACTTAATTAATTTACTATTTTAATTATTTTACAAAAATTAGCACACTCCCTATAAAATATATATATTGTTTTATTTGTTCACAAAATTTAAGCCTTTGAACATTGTTTATTTCCAAGTTATACCGTTTTTTCATAAAATCGCTATTATCTCAAAAGCGACTTTTGGCATATTCGTCAATTGTGAATTAAACCATCGATATTTCCAACAGTGTTAAAAATGTATAAAATAATTGTTTTATAATTTATCATTTTTGAGTTAGACTATTACCAATGTTGACTGCCACAAGGCTGAATTGTAATATGGAAAATGTTCTCTCTCAACTTGTTTAGGCATCAAAGTTGCATGCTGACTGGGCATCTATATGATGCCAAGAGCATTTGTTAAGTGCATTATTTAAGGCCAATTGTACCAGCAAGGGTTAACTTTAACCCACTACAGTTTGGTTAGGACGTGTATATATTTTGGGTGTAGTGCATGTATTTAAACTTTATTCTTTTGGCTAAGAGGTTTATTGGCTATTCTGAGTTTGAGGAAAATGAATGGATATGTCTAGTCAATATATTCAGCAAACTTCAGTTTGCTTCTAAATTCAATAATGGGTGAAAAAGTCTGTCCCTAGCCCTGGGCAACTCACCCCTGATATGATGTATGGATTTTATGTAACGGGTCGCGCTGATTGCAAAACTGGAAATGGTTTGTCGAAATTTCACACAGTTTTCGAGATATTAAATAAAATACAATGGGGATTTTACATAATTTTTTAATGTTTTAAAGGCTTATCAAAAGCTTCCAAAATTTGTCAATAGATGGAGCAAGACGTATTGTAATTTTATACTTTTTTTAAACGGGAAAAAATCTTGTAAAAAAATTTTGATGAACTAAGAACTACTTGCCCTGACAAAAATTCCTATAGATTGTTGTCCGTTAACTCAAAGAAAAGTTTGCTGTCAAC
The DNA here is from genome assembly GCA_034700285.1 of Proteroiulus fuscus. Lineage (NCBI taxonomy): Eukaryota > Metazoa > Arthropoda > Diplopoda > Julida > Blaniulidae > Proteroiulus > Proteroiulus fuscus. Next base: position 7,288 of record JAQIXP010005270.1, on the reverse strand, counting down.
AATGCTTGCATTTTAAGCCTTGTTTATTAATAGTTTCAAAATTTTATAAATGAATACAATCTGACCTTTGCAATTTTAACAGTACATTTATTGACTAAACGTGATTGCAGAAAAGGTTTCTCAGGAAAATCAGGATGATAAGAAAAACTTGATCATTTGCATGACTGCTTTTGGCAGTTCATTAGTTAATGATCCAGTGTTTGTATGTGCAGTCCACATAGTGTGCATGGTTCACTGGGACTTAATGTTGCTGTATTTTGTTGATAAATACATTAAATTAAACTGTATAACTTCTGAACTGAGATCTTTAATGACCTAACTCTATGAAACATTTTCATAAACTGAAATAAATAGAATATAGAACATTGTACTCAAAACCTCGAATAGAACAGAACAACAAATCACGCATTAATTAAGCACCTTTAACTTCTGCAACAAAAGTTCTTGTCTTGCCACAGAAAAATAGATTGTATGGATTGATGCATAGTTATAAAATTATTCTATTCATTGGTAAGGGAAGTGGGGGTTAACAGGTAAGGTTTTGGGCATTAAAGTGGTTTCACCAAAGAGGGAGTAATGCACATGGAACCATGAATTGCTAATTTGAATTTTTGTTTGATCCAGTCATCCTTATCTTTGCCTGTTGATGGTGAGATCACTTAGCACCAGCACTTTGTCAATTCTCATTTGATGTAACTTAGTTTGTACTAATAATTGAGGGTAACAAATATTTTGAAAGTAAATCTTCCAAGGGTTTTCTTTGTTTTCCTTGTGTTTCAACCAGTATTGGAGTTCCAACCAAGCATATGGGGATGCAATTTTTTGAAAAAAGTTAAAGGTTTTCTTAAGTAGTGTGAAATTTATAGGTTTCAGTCCAAATTCACAATATAATAAGTAGGATGGGTATTGGAATTGTGGTAATACTCTTCTGTAATATTTTTGCTGTATTGGCTTTAGCAAGTTATGTTATTATTATGTCAACATTTATTTCTTGTTTTTATATAAACAATTTTAATTCTAGTGAAAAAGGGTTTTCTAAAATTGCCATTTATATGGAATTCAAAAGTGTATTTTCATATTTCTTGCAATTTATTTCTCCCTATATCAAGTTTGGAAAAATGTTCCCAAAAATGTAAACCATACTTGCCTCCTTGTAGAATTGTGTAATATTCACCAGAATCAAGAATACAATACCATCAGACAGTATTATTGCAGCATTAGATGGTATACAGAAAAACAACATCATGTCCTTTGTTTTGCAATCATAAACTATATACATGCTAGCAATTAGTAAAATGACAAATATAATGTGTAGTGCCACTGATACTATGGAATTTATCATTGTCAATACATGCTTGATATGCATGTACATTTCACAAAAGCTCAAAAATTTCTTTGTTGCTAGTTTGGGGCAGGTTTCCATTTCAAATTCATGTTTGGCCCGCTGAATAGTTAGCCTGGCCCAAATAAGAAGAATGTATATAATTCCTAATACTGGGACAGATATGTCAGGTAAAAAGCATGGCATTGTTGGTGCAACAATGCAAAATGCAATACTTACTATACCAACAAATTGAAAGAATGGGAGCTCGTATCCGTAATACTGGGCTGTTAAATAAGTAATTAGTGTACCTAACAAAAATGCAAGGCATGAGGTTATCAAGAAAATATATTGTAAGGCAATAATAATAAGTGTGGCAGTCAGCAAGGTTTTTACATGTTTCATTATTATTTTAGCATCATCAGGATGGACCACTTGCAATTTGAGATTGCAAAAAAACAAATGAAGTTTGTCCTTTTGAAGGAGAAAGGTGACATGGCAGGTTAGGGAAATTAAACTATTTAAACTATTGATCCAAATTGCTAGATGCTCACCACTACTGACTTCAATGTTATTGTCCACATGGTTTCTTTGAACCAATAGAAAAGCAATTGAAAATGTGAAGTGAATTGGAATGTAAACTATCATGAATTTGGAGAGGACCCAATGCATGCATTTGTGAATTGGTGATGGGGAATTAGCCAGGTGCACATGGTGCCCACATGTGTAAAAAAGTGTTGTTAATGGTTGCAGTAATTCAAACAGAGTTGTCATTTTCAAAAATACTGTTGGTCTGTTCTTCTTGCAGGCAATTTTCACTTTGATATTCTTAACCTTGTCAGTCTAATTTCTTTGCTTTTGAAAGCTAGTAATTTAAAATGTTTCATCATATTGAAGATAAATTTCTATAGTTGTGCATTATCCCATTGTAATTCTACAATATGCATTTTATACACAATAAAAGCACTTTGTTGGGAGTGTTTTTTGCCATTTGTGCACCAGTTGCAATGCATTGCAGTATATTTCAAAGCATTAAATGGTTCACTTTTCAATGAAGGCCTATTGACATGTATTAGAAATAAAAATATCGTTAGTCAGTACCATTTCTAAATGCTTTTATTGTTCCGCAGGAAAAATACTATGGTTCTAAATTGTATTAATGGAATATCTATAAATCAATAATTTTGTGCTGGGTTATAATGGTTACAAAGTGTTAAGAAGCAATTATATATGCAAAACTTTCTGAAAAATTGATTGGGACATATATGGAAAGTCGGTAGATATGTAGGCCTACTAAAAGCAATAGCTTGTTGTCATAGTAATAATGTTTCACTATTTTAAAATAATCTGGTGGCTCTAACAACTTAACCAGTATACTCATTCCAATAACATATATAAAATATAAGTTAACCATGTTTGTGATGTAATTTAATAAGAAAACTGAACAATTAACTAGTCAAATATGATAATAATTTTCCATTATACTATTCTTGCTACTTATACCAATATTTCGATCATCTTGAAGTCTTTGATTGAATTGAATTCTTCTCACCCTGATCAGAACTGAATATAATTTGAAATTATTCAATAGCTTTAAACATTGATTTATATGTGGAAAGGGTGCAATTCTTTTAGAAACATTTGGGTAGAATACATGTAATTGCTTGTCTGGTTATCACCTGACACTTTATTCTATTAAATTGTATTTTAATAGCTATTGTAGTAGTATCTGTAAAGAAAAATTCAATAGCTACAACAAATAGTTGTGTTATTAATGAATTTCTCTATTCAGTATATAAATATTGTATAAACAATGTGCCAAAATGTTCAATTTATTTTCATATATTTTCAGCTTGAAATCATTTAATTTTACAATGCAAATTTAAACATGATCTCAATTTATATTTAGCTTCATGTGACGAAAATTGTGCTTCCAGTTTTATTTGAATCAGAGCAAATTAATGAACTGTGGATTTTGATTAAATAATTAAGACATTCTGCAACTTTGCAATTTGCAGATTTGGGCTATTTGTAATAGAATTGTAATAGAATGTAAACGGCAATAATTTAGGGTACTATAGTATAATAACTTTATACATTGTACAGGTTGAACTGTACAATTCAGTAAGTGGCGACATTATATCAATTCTCCAAATACTTGTACATTAGCATAACAATGAACAAACAATGGAAAATATAGAAAATGTGACTAAGTTACATAAAAACTGCTTTCACAATTGACATATCAAGTAACATACTTTTTAAATCATTATCGTATGATTAATAATCATTATACAATTCAAATTCCAATATTTATTGAAGGTTAGTTGAACCATGTCCACAATTGTCATGAATAACTGAAAATATATGCAATGCTTGTTTTGAATAAAAAATTGTTGCTTGTCTTGTTGCAACTACAAGAAAAGCCAAACTTGCTGCAGCAATGAAGTCAAAGAATGAAAAATAATTGAAAGACTAGACTAATAAATAAGTACCTAGTGTACCAAATAAAAATGCTAGACATGTGGTTACCAAGAAAATATATTGTAAAGCAATGATAAAAAGTGTGACATTTAGCACAATTTTAACATGTTTCCTCATTATTTTGGCATCATCAGGATGAACAACTTGCATTTTAAGACTGCAAAAGAACAAATGAAGTTTGTCCTTGTGAAAGAGAAAGGTAACATGGCAGGTTAGGAAAATTATACTATTTAAACTATTGATCCAAAGTGCCAGATGTGCACTATCACTGGTTTCAATGTTATTTTCCCCATTGTTCCTTTGAACCAATAGAAAAGCAATGGAAAATATATAGTAAATTGGAATGTGAACTATCATGAATTTAGAGAGGACCCAATGCATGCATTTGTGAATTGGTGATGGGGATTTAGCCAGGTGCACATGGTGCCCACATGTGTAAAAAAGGGTTGTGAATGATTGCAGTAATTCAAACAGAGTTGTCATTTTTAAAAATACTGTTGGTCTGTTTTGCTTGCAGTAAATTTGAACTCTCTAATTCAAAGTCTGTGTAATGTCAATCTGAATGCCTTTGCTGTTGAAAACTGTTAATCAAAAATGTTGATCATTTTGAAGATGGATTTCTATAACTGTGCATCATATCGATGTGATGCTGCAATGTACTTTTTAGGCCTACACAATAAAAGCACTTTGTAGGGGTTTGATGTCATTTACATTGCATTTTGATGAATACAATGCAATATGTTTCAAAGAATTGGATAGTGCACATTGTATGTCTTTGGTTGTATCTTTCACTAAAAGCAGCCTGTTGACATGTTAGAAACTAAAAATGGCAATAGTCAATACCATTTATGAATGTTTATATTGTTAAATTTCCAGGAAAAATACAATAGTTGCAATTTGTATGAATTGAATATATATCTATAAATCATCTGTTATGGGTCATAATGGTATAAAAGTTCTCGCTGGGTTCGTGCGGGTCTTGAAAGTCCTTGAAAAAAGAGTAAGTAATTTCAAGGCCTTGAAAATCCTTAAATTGTGATGATGGTCCTTCCTTCAATATCCTTAAAAATTGATTATGATTAGGTGCATCATTCATTAATTGAAGTTTTAAAGTAGACCTAAGTCCACCAAAAAATGAATTTGCCTGGAAAATAAAGGAAAGTCAGGGGATTTTTCAAAAAACTAGTAAAATGTGAGGGAAATGTCTGAACAAAATGAAAATGAGATAAAAATGGTAAGAATTGTAGAGATGTTGTGGAATAATTAATCAAATTATAATATGGTGAGAAATACTATGCAGTTTCAAACTTTCACAAACTGAATACAATTTACTAAAGGGTCATACAAATATGACGTCATCAGTTTAGGGAAGGTGGGTTATGGGGAAAATGAAGGTTTAGTAATAGGGCGATAGTGTAGCCGAATCTCAATCTGTACAGAAATAGTTTTGAAATGGTTAGAGAATTTTTTCCTAAAACTATCCCTTTAATCGTGGTGTTATAAATATTTCATAATTCATTATTAAGGTAAATGGGACTTCCAGGTTGAAATTATTATTAAAAAAATTTAACCAAAATATTTCTTTCTTTATAGATTGGAAAATGTCGTATGTAGTTCACTTCATCATCAGCAATGCCAAAATGTGAATTCTGGATATAGGCCTACATGTGTTGAAACCTACAATATCCCATCGTGCAACTATTAGAAGGTCAGACTTTATGACCCTGAAGACAATTTTGTACAGTGTTGTGGCTTCAGTTTTTGAGGATATTCTGAACATTATCGACATCACGTGACAAATACAGTTGGACCTGCTACGTTCTTAAGCTTTCCTTGGACATCTTCATGCTCGTTCTAAAACTTTTGGCCACCTGACTAAAATGAACTTTATACTGCGTCACTTTGATGGATGTCAAAGCTCCCAACGTTTGCTGCAGATCCCTATTGGTATCCCGTGCTAGACCAATGTAAAGCTCACTTGAGTCCCCAGAGTGTGACCGGTACCAAACTTCCCAAATCTCTGCTCCACATTGGTCTAGTGTGCTGCCTCAGAATCTCTTGGGCACGATTCTTTGTGAGTGCAAGGAGCCATGGGGCCATCGTGGAGGCTGGATGGGGGCCTGAGCTTGGACATCCGAAGACTTCAGAGCTAAGGTAGGCTACCCTATCAGTCATTTTCCTAGACTTATAGCCATATGTGTACTGGTAGGCCTGTAGAGAATATGAAGATACCGTTTATGGTATTCTCCAGGTCATTAAGGGAACAACATGTTTATAACTTCGATCTCAGAAGTAACAGAACAATGTTACGAGAAGTAATGACTAAGAGTACTTGTCAAAAAATTAATGTCATGGGACTTACCATAATCGCATAGTAAAGGGTTGGTTGGGTGTGTTAGTCACTTGGTCTGGAGATTTCTCCATGTTAACAAGTAGTTAATCGATGTAGGATGTCAGGATTCGTATAAGCCTTGAAAATCCTTTGAAAAATGAACAAGGGATTATATTGCCATGAAAGTCCTTGAATTTTGATGATGGTCTTTCAATATCCTTGAAAATTGATTTTGATTAGGTGGTTAATTAATTTAAGATTTAAAGCAGACTTAAGTCTAACAAAAAAAGGATTGTACTTGGAAAATAAAGGAAAGTTAGGGGATTTTAAAAAAAAAAAATTATGAAAGGTCAAGGAAATGGCTGAACGAAATACAACGAAATAAAAATAAGGTAAAAATGGTAAGAATGGTAGAGAAGTTGTGGAATACTTATTCACATTATAATAGTATTCATTAACTAAATACAATTTACTAAGGAGTCATACACGTCATGTCGTCATGACGTCATCAGTTTAGGGGAGGCGTTTGTTACGGGGAAAATAAAGGTTAGCAATAGGCAGATAGTAGTGTAATCTCAATCTGTACATAAAAAGTTTTGAAATGGTTATGGAAATTTAAGGAATTGGTCATTGAAAGTCAGGGAACTCAATTAGTAGAAATTAGTGGAAACCTTGCTTTATTTTGGCACTAGATGAACTATTTAGCTCAAAACAAGGCATGAAAGGGTCCTTGGCAACTGGATGAATAAATGGTCCTTGGGAGTCCTTGAATTTCATTCATGTTAAGTGTACAAACCCTAGCTGACCAGTGATACAGCACTCTTTTACAAATATAACTACAATAATTGCTTTGGTTAATGCAAAACATGCATTTTTTTTGAAAAAATAAATTTTAAACAATATTAATTATGTAGGCCGCCTAACCACCATTATTAAAATGCATTATCTAAATAAATTCAAATTTGGTCTTATAGTTTAAACAATACTCTTTTTTAATACAGTGTTTCTACATAATATTTAGTAACATATTGGCAACAGAATAGCACACTTATATTATGCAAATAAATTAAGTGCTTAAGGGGGCTGTCCACACTTTTAAAAAATGCATGCTCCTATGGGAATCTCCATGTTAAGTACCGGTACATATTAAT
>JAQIXP010005269.1:0-10620 GCA_034700285.1 Proteroiulus fuscus | reverse complement strand
TTTCCATTTTAATAATAATTTTTCACGCTCTTTTTATTAAAACCAACTTGTTTCAAAGTGAGACTGTCCCTTTAAGACCCTATGCCAATTTATATCACTAAACTATTACAAACAGGTGTATTACAAGGGCGGATCCAGAAGGGGGCCATGGCCCCCCCCGAAATCGATGAACTTTGCACGTCGGGGGCGACTGTCCACCCCTCCCCCCCCCCAAAAAAAAAGAAAATATTGTTCCTCTGGATCCGCCCTTGAGGTGTAATGAAGTAGCCCAACCATTAACCAAAAAAGCCGTATAATAGCTGGTCAATAACAACCCCATCATGCAGACCTCTCGACTATAAAATTACTAAAACTAGGAAATAGCCCTATAATATGGCTTCCAGAACCGAAAAAAGTCCAGTGTGAAACGCATCCATCAAGTTTAGAAAAAGTCCCGTGATCCCATCACTAAACATCCCCCTCCCCCCACCCAGGAAATCCAAAATGCACCCAAAAATGAAATGTCTAGTCGTCCCAATACACTCCTGCCTCCACCAAGTTTGCTTCAATTCAATTCAGTACCCTATGATTAGCACATCATGATGCCATTTGGTGTGGTTGCTGCTTCCACAAACTTTTGTTTGTACACATTATCCAAATCGGATGATAACGATAGACAAAATGGCGGCCGTATTTCTGCCAAATCGAAAATAGGCAAAAAAATCATGTATAATTCTCCAACCAAAACAAAAAAAAAAGCTAAACTGTGGCTGGTCTACATTTTACTTATTGGCCTTGTAACATATATAATAATATTAGGAGGCAAATCTGTATAGCTTTCATATTCTTAAGAGAATTTACCTTAACATTTGCACCTTTTGGGAGAACCCCAAGTGCTGCATTTTGAATTATTAGTGTGAGAATAGACAGCTCTATCTTTGGTTTTGGCTATATGGAAAAGTTTTTCTTTTTTTTCCTGCAGCAGCCAGGACAATGGTCCTCCGCCATAATGGGAATAATCGTTGGGACCCCCTGGGGGACCCCTCCAAGTGCCATTTTGAACCCCCTCGCTTTGTCAATGGGGCTCACTGACTCAGCGCAAAAATGAAGACCTTACGGATTTGTCCTAATTTTTTTGTTTTTTCTCATTCATTTTAGCCGCTGCTGCTGAAGGGTTTCCTGCCGCCCGGATTAGAAAGCTGCGGGGCTGGAGCGCCGGCCCCGGTAGTCAGGGACCCCCGAGTTCAAGGCCTGCTGGGAGGAGGAACTAAATTCCTCGCACCGAGGCCAATGGTACAAGTAACCCTGACTTTTTTATTTTTAAATTTTAAAAAGTGCAAACTGTCTAAAGTTTGAGGAGAATTTTGGGTGTCTCTCTCTCTCTCTGTTGTGGGGGGGATTTTAGGTGCCCCCCCTCTCGTATGGGAATAAATTTTGGGGTCTTAATTGTGTTTCCTATCTTTAGTGTTTCAGTCTCCCCCACCCCCTTTCCTCATGTTCACGGAAATTGTTGGGTGTTCCTCTGCTATGTTCAGCAATTTATGGGTGTCCCCCGTCAATTTGAAGTAACTGTTTGTATTCCTCATTCCTGTTTTGGGTAATTTTCGGGTATCCCTCTCCTATTGGAGATATATCTTTTCGGCACCCCACTCCTATTGGGAGTAATGTTTGGATATCCCTTAAGGATTTGGGGAAATTTTTGGAGTATCCCATCCAGCTACAGTAATTTTTGAGCTTTTTTTTTATTAGGGTAATGTGTGGTTGCCCCCCTTCCTGTTTAGGCAGGGTTCGCGCAGAACTTTACAAAATCATTTCCCTGACTTTCCCTGACCAACCCAAGTAAATTTCCCTGACTTTTAAAATGTTAACCTACTCAGTGGCATACATGTAAAGGAACTACAAAATTCAGTAATAATATAAATATTTTTATTTCTTTGCAACCATATTACTTTAGCAGTGAAATAAAACAATATTGTAGAGCTGAAATAAAAAACCGCAGGAGTCCAGATTTCTTGTTTTTAGAAAAACCCGAAGAACTTTAGCTGACTTACCAGCAAAAACAGGATATTCTCTGACTTTTTCTGATTTACTAGCAAAGTCGTAATTTTCCCTGACTTTCCAGGTCGGTACCGAACCCTGTTAGGGCAATTTTTGGATGCCCCCACCCTCCCCGTTCTCCTGAAAGGCTCATAATATATGAATGTGCCAGTTTGGAGTACAATACTGAAATGCCAAACCACCTTTCGATCTAAAGGTAGAGCGAAGGCTGGTTCGGAATACCAATAAGTATTGGTCAAGTCGGCGTGGCCCACACACGAGCGCCCCACGAAATACGCTCGTACCTGCGTGCATTCTAGGAAATGCACCCAATAATCTTCTTTCGCTCTTTTTTTTACTTGATGTTTTTTTTTTGTTTCTTTAGCTATTGGGACCCGTTGGTGGTCCGAGACATCAGTGTCGTCCTGGTACAACCACGCCCTATAGAAACTGGACTCATCGACACCCTGGAATGTCTGACCAGTGGTCGCGGAAGTCCCTGCTCATTCAAAAAACAGACTGGATCGTAGACGTAAGCATATTTTCTGCATATTGATTAAATAGTCCTGGCTAGGTGGTGCACTAACTAATCGATCAGGATCTTCTTCTTGATTGGTCTGTTTAAACGAGCCAGTTCACTCTTTTGTAGGACAGCAAGGTGCATGAAGAAGGCAAATATTGCAAGGGGAAGATTGATCATGCTAGAAAGTCATTATTTTTATTTTGGAGAAAATGGCTTGGAATTTTTACAGACTTTTTGGGGAGAGTTTCCCAAGCTGTACTGCCTTTGAGATGGAATTCAAGGAAATCTTTGAAGTTCCTAGAAGTGGTAGAGTATGAACACTGGACAGGTCAGATGAGTTTAGGTGGGATGGGGACCACTGCGACCCTTGAAATAATAATTCTTTTTGATGCAGAATTCAGTAGATTTATGAACTTTCCATAGATTGCAGAAGCGTAGGGAATCAGACAAATATATACGAGTTCCACAAAGAAATTTTGTATTTTTTTAGCTTTTGTGATTTTTTTAGTTTTTTTTTTTACCAAACTTTGCACCTATATTCTTGTGCAAAATTGATATGGATCATACATACTGAGAAATTTTCTAGGAAAATTCACACAAGAATTTTGTGATCCCATACATTGTTTTGCTTTATTCGTAAAATCGTTTGAATTCTGAGAGGAATAAGTACCACTCACAAATTCACACTTCAGAATTTTAATATATTTTACCCACTTGTGGTGTTATTAACTGGACACCGTGTATTTGTGATTATTCAATTGCTCGCGTGAGAGAGCCACCAGCTAGCGCATGCTCTACGTTATTTTATTTCGTTTTGCACTTACCTCGTTCAATGGAGCTTTAAAGGCAATGAAGTTAGTTCCAGAAATTCTTTTTCCAACAGGTGTGTATTGTTCCCACCTGCAAAAAGAATTACTTATTCAGCTGAAATATCCTACATGTATAGTTTACTAGAAATAATCTACTCGCTTTTTGAGTCTAGCAGTCTAACGAATAGCTTAGAATTTTTTTCTGGAAGGAACGTGGTACTCCGACCGTTAGAAACGATGTAAGTAATTAGGTTTTTAGCTTAAAATTGAGCATTTTATGTACACGTACCTGTCTGGAATAGCATTAGGTGGCATGATAGATGGATAAAATTACTCCTTGATTATATTTACATGAATTTAGCCCCACTTTTAACTTGGAAATTACACGGTTATGAACCAATATCACGGAATTACTATGGCGAATATCGGTAATGGCTGGAGCGCTGTAGAACGATTCGTTTTGCACTTGAATGTAGTGTTTCGCCATTGTTATGTTCGAATTTTGGAAACCTGTTTCTTCATTTTGTCATTTTTCAAAAGGAAAAAAATCCACATTTTAAATTTTGAGAAAAATATTTAATAATAATTTTCAACTTTTCATGTTAAAGTCATGCAGCTTATTTAGGACCGTATATGAAAATTATGTGAGTAATGCAAATAATATTCGATTTCATGTTAGTGTTCACTGTGTTTGGCAGCTTAGTCCTAAAAATATGATGATAGGAACTATTCGGTATTTTATGTCCACTTCAGTTTCAAACATGTTTAAGCATTTTTTACTTTATAGCTTGAAAGTAAGTTCATGATTGCCATGAAAAGTAAATAATAGCAAAATCACGTAAGACGTTCTAATTTTGAGTGTCAGTTCAACTTGCTAATGAGTAAAAAAATTGAAAGCCTGCAAATTCCTCGGTGAGGAATAAAAATTTTTCACCTTGGAAAAAAAAACGGTTACTTTAATTGCACTGATGGTAATTACAGTGGTTAAAGTGGTGAAACTTGAGGTATGGGATTGAGGAGCTTGTCTTTGAGGGAAATGGGGAGTAACGTATATGAGTACTAGCTGCTCAGGGTGGATGCAACCCATACCTTGGTATAGTTGTGTGTGCAGAAAACTGTATACTATAGTCAGTATGTACCGTAAATATTACTTTTCAGGGAGAAACTTGACATGTCAGGGAAGGTGAAGATAGTGGCAAAATTCAGGAAATCTTTCCCTATAAATGAACCAAACAAAGGTGAAAATGATTTAAAAGTGCACATGACTTACATAGTCAAAATTAGGGTTACACTGCCAAAAATGTCTCATTCTATGGATTAGTGCTTGAATGAGAAAATTCACTTGACAATACCATTTTAGGGCCTATCTGGTAAATACATTTGTCAGCTGGGATTTTTTATTTTATTAGTTTATTATTAATGCACGAATGCATTAATAAGTGCATTTGGTAATTCGGACATTTTGTCATGCATTCCACAATGCAATTTGTAAATGCTTCTTAATGTTTTTTATAGTCTTATGTTAACATGTACAATGCATTGAAAAATGCTTTGCAAATTGGTTTTATGAGCTCGTAGTATTGGACTTCATAAATGCATCAGAAAATACATTTTTGACAGTGATTTCAAAATGCATTTTGTAAAACATTTTAAAGCGCTTTGAATGAAATTTGCACACTGTATAAGGTTATTTACTTTGGAGAATGCAATTCTATAAATAGAATTGCAATTTACAATGGTAAATATATTTTTGCATGCATTTCAATACATGTAGTTGCATGAGAAGGGCGTTGATATTAATAGTTTCATCAGAACTTACCATTATTCTGAAATAATTAAATGCATAATAATTACTATGCATGTGGATATGACTGGCGCCATCTAGTAGTTAGGTTTGTTTAATTTAGACCATTCAACGTTTTTATGTGTTGGCAGCACATTCTCTATGGAATCAATGTGTTGCACCGTATATGTCACCATGCACTATAATATCTGCAAAAATGACTAGGCTACTTTTGTATGAAACTTGTTTTCTACCAAATCACGCTGTTTCCATATAAATATTTACTTTTAACATTTTTTTTTTGTTTCGTAATATTATGGTCCATTTGAAAATAACTCGTGACAATTTGAGGCTTTGTCCTTTACTAAAGTTCAAAAAAACTTACTGAAAAACTGCAAATTTGTAAAAAAAAAAAAAAAAAAAAAAAAAATAGACCTGAAAACTTGGAAAACTCGGGAAAGAATATTTTAATGCTAGTATAACTTCCCACATTACGGATCTCATTCATCGGAGGCTGGACCCGGCCAATTGGTCAGCGGTGATTACAGAGCGCGAGACCACTTAGCGTAGTTTATCTCTGGGTTTATCCTTGGATTATAGGTCCTTATAGTTTAAAACGGCCTCCTCCGTTTCTTGGAGGGGATTTGTTTTTTAATTTAGTTATCAAGAGGAATATTGCTGGAAAGGTTGCGTGGATTATTTCGGGCCACCCCGAACACTCTGAAATGTCTGATGTTATCTCAATGCCACAAACAATCCTCGGCAAGGACGAAAAAAAAGACGGTTCAATTGCTCTCTGGAGAAACGAATATCAGAGAGAGACCTGTCCAATTTGACATTTCATTCCCATTAAAAAAAAGGTATTATAAAAATGGGTTCTCGCGGTCGGCTTTTTTGCCTTTTTCTGCCGTGCGTGCTCTCGCATCTCAGACTCATTTTTATTTTTTTTTGGGCTTGTGAGAAGGTTCAAGGGTGGAGACCCGCTCGGTCAAACTTTTCATTCCGCAATGTCTAATTTCCTCTTCAAATGTGAGTGATTTCACGTGGGAGCAATGATACCTTCTTAGCACCTGGCGAATCGAACCTATTCGCTTTTTCTTGGTAAACAACGGGAAATGGATTTCCAATTGCAGGGATCCATGGTAAAGGGAAAATCTCATCCTGTTAAAAGTTATTTTTAAAATGACCACAACAAGAGGTGGTGTAAGGTACAGAAATTGAAATGGGAATCGGACTTACGGTTCCATAAATATTTATTTGGAAACAGTTTGATTTGGTAAAAAAATGCTTTGCCATACTAGCCATTCTTGCAGATTATGTATGAGGCCACTAATCAAGCATTTTGCTTATACAGCCTGTGCGAAAAGATGCATACACAAATGCTAAAATTGCTTTGATGCCAACAAGGAATGTTTACAAGTTGGTCCACTAGGTGGCATAGCCGCATAGCGTTGTAGTTTTGGAAATTGTTCATGACTAATTCTCAGGCCAATTGAATTAAGACTTGTGCAGAGTTCAAGAACAAGTTTATCTGAGTGATATTTAAAGGGGAAGTCCCACTTTGTAACAAGTGCTATAATTTATGTTGTTTGCACTTACTATAGATATGAATGGCTGCCATGACAATAGGCGTGTTTTGGCGTTATTACCCTGGTACCATTTGGATACATAGCTAGGACCTTGAGCGTTTTACTGTTGACGCTAGCTGTTTTATCGTTTTGGATAACGATGCCGGGTAACCAAAAGGGTAACCAACCAGTTATCTACCTAAACAGGTGGTGTACCAAATGAGGTAACAGAAATTATGGATGCTTCATACAGGAAAATCATCGAATGTAGAACTTTGCGTTTTAGCGTTTTGCTCGTATCCTATAATAGAGTTAAGAACTACTTGTAAACAGGATGACTACAGCGTATGACAGGGTAATAACGCCAAAACAAGCCTAATAATAAGTGCAGCAGAGTTTCCATATTGAAATAAACGTTAGGCGCCATCTAGGACATGCGTGTCTACGTGTTTCACGAGAGCCAATGTCTTTTGTTCAGTAGAGGGGGAGAGTGTTGCATACTGATCAGTAACATTTTTATATTGGTCAGTGGAAGTCAGGGAAAATGAACCCTGTATAAGCGCAATGTGATTCATCCCCCCCACCTCCTTCCCACCTTTAATTATTCTGTGTATTGCAATAACCACACGATCATCGTAACCACCATGCATTTTGCTAAGGAAAGGGGGAGGGGGGAGGGGGGAGAGGGGTTTGGGGGTGATGGACTTTTTCTCCCAAAAATGGGCGGGTGAAATCTAGCTTGACCAAGGTAGCTGCATGATGAGGCTTGACCACTTGGTAGTGACCTTTTGCTGGGATCCACCGTGAGATTCCACACTGGGGATAAACAACAACAACATGGTGGCCGTGGAGTTATTTGGCTATAGGTCAAAGGTGATTGGGTGGCAGCCTATTGTGATGCAGCAGTCTAATTAAATAGCCAGAAGAAGAAACAAAACGTTTATTTATCTCGGCAGGGGGTCGCCGTACCACCCAATCCGAGCCCAACCCCCTCGACTATAATAAGGGGAGGACGAAAAACATGTTTTAAAACCAAATATATGCTAAACGTGCTCTACTGGTATAAGCAATTAATGAATCCATTGGACATTTTAAACTGCTCACCTGGAGCTGGAATTTCTTGTTTTAAAATTCACAAAAGAAGGCAGGCAGTTAAAAAAACCCCTTCCTTTGTCAGAATTATATAACTCCCGAAATTGGTCAAGAAAATTTCGGTTTATTAGGCCAAATATTTGGCCAGGAATTTTAATGAGGTTAAACAAAATGTCAGGGGTTTTGGTATAGGTCTATAATTACATTCTAAAGCGCCTAAAAGTCACTTTGGTGGATTTATGGGATGGCACTGGGGTCACTTGAGGTCCATCCCTAAAAAATACTTAAAATTTAAATTCAGTTATTTAACCATTTAATGGATGAAATAACTGCAATTGTATACGAGAAAAGTAGCCGAGAGTTACTGAAAATGCTATAGAAAAATGCAAAAAAAAAAAAAAAGGTTCCAGAATACTGTATAGAACAAGAATGTAAAAAAATCTGTAGAAGAATGAAGAAATTCTGCAGTTTGGAATCATAAAAGGAGAATGGTGAATTGCTGCAAATGACTACAGCCATACTGTAAATAATAATAATAATATATAATTTATTCCAGTAAATTGCATTCTGATAAATAGCATCCGCATTTATTGAAGTAAAATTACATTTAATTATATAAATTGCTGCAACATTTGTCTGGGAAATTTTCTTCCTAAAATTTACCCTTAAATTTCCTAAATTTTTGTTAATTTTCTTATTAGATTCCTATAGATCTGCGCTACATTTTAGCATCCACATAATATGGATGTTTTTAGAAAAGTCATGATTTCTGAATGATGTAAGGTCTTCATGATAAAAATATCAATTAATATTAATGCTCTTCTCAATTATATTTTATAATTGTACATACACTGTACTTTTGTAATTCTTCATTGATTAACAAATCTTAACAAATAGGGGAAAGTCCCCATTTGAAAGAAGGTGGTTGTAGGAGGAAGAACTTGAAAAATTAGGAAAGGCATGAAATTTGCAATTGGATTTAAGCCCACCAATCAATAAATAAAATGTTCAGAATACGTGGATTTGGTTGAAAAGGCAAAGCTCAAGTAGGCGCCATTTTACCGACATTATGTAGCGCCCTCTACTTACTGGATACAAGGCATCGGCTCTCTTTGGAACACGTGGACAAGCACGTCCTAGAGGGCGCCACCCACTTTCAGTGTCGGGTGAATGAAAAAATGAATTACGAATGTCGTGATTTCTTCATTATGGAAATTCTGCTTGCAATTATTATTACTGTCACAAGTCATTCATATCTAGTGTAAGTGTGAACAACGTTACAAAGTGGGACTTTCCCTTTATAACTGTAGTTTGGACACAAAATGGCGTCCGTCGAAACTTTTCAAAATCAACGAGGACCGAAGTGAATATTAAGTTATAATACGATATAAATTTCGTAAGGTACAATACAGGTTAAAAATTACTCGCTGTCAGACAGAATTTAAACGAGGATTTATTTACTTTTTCGGTTTTTTTCACTTTTATGCGCCATATTAATTGTTTCCTGCCACCCGTTTTGGGTGTAACCGAAAACGCTAGAAAATAATTTTCTTTTTTTTTTACCCGTACGCAAATATATGGTTCCGATCATCAAAAAAAAAAAAAGTCAAAATGGCGCTTTGTGCTGTTTTTTTTGTTGTTGTTTTTTCTACCTTGTTTTATTATAACTGCTAGCAAATAAATACACCTGACCTGAATTGGTGGGTTTATAACTGTCTGGTGTGCCGCCACCGTTGGAATTTTCTGAGGGGAAAATGAGAGACTTTACCTGTGTTGAGTGATGTTGTGTTTTCTTACCACAGCTGGGCGCACCAAGGGGCGGGAAACCCAAGCTATAGGCAAATATGGCTATTTCGATGTGAGACTGGGTTGTATCAAAGTATAACGCCATCTGTTGCTTGTTTTACAAGTTCATGTCGATGGCTTAGTTCAGAAGTGGCGATTAAGCCACATTTTGTCAAAAACGAGGTAATTGGACCATTGTCACTGATCCTGTAAGTGTCCCTAATGTAGGCGCATATACCTAAAGTTACAGAAATTAATTTAACTCATAATTGTTAAAGTTACAGAAGTGAACAGTAGCGAATATCCCACAAGCTGTCATTCCTAAAAGTTAGAAGTGATGAATGGTACCATTCGTTAGTTTACATTTTAAAAATTTCTAGAGTTCTAATGGATTTTTATTTCAAGACAAGTGGCGAACGGGACAATAATTTCGCTCTTATCTTTTTTTTCATTCTTTTTATTCAATAGGCAAACTAAAGGATATGTGCAGGTGCACTACTTCACACTTAATTTATTTCGCTTTCCTGCAAAATTAATCAAAGTCAAACTAGCGAATGTGCATTTTTAAGCCTATTATTTCTCAAATGACTTCATTAATTTACTAATTTAATCATTTAACACACACACACCATTGCAACGCTAAGAGTACAACTCTCTGGGCGGAGTTTATTCTGGTATGAACTTAATGCATGAATACATTCCCAATATATTATTATATATATTGTTGCATCTGTTCACCAAATTTCAGCCTTTTGTTAACATTGTTTATTTCTATACCTTTTTTCCATAAAATGGCTATTATCTCGAAATCAACTTTTGGCATATTCGTCACTTCTGAATTAAGCCTTCGATGTTATGCATCGTGATGCTGCATGCATTTTTCCAATTTATGCCCATGATAGGCCTAGTCCCTGTAATTATATTGTTTTGCATTTTGATAAGTGTGATACCCCGGTATATTACTTTCTACAGGGTGATTCCAAAGGTCATGCTCAAAAGAAAGGGGGAGGTAGAAGAGTAAATAATAAACACATTTCAATCTGA
>JAQIXP010005268.1:0-10622 GCA_034700285.1 Proteroiulus fuscus | reverse complement strand
GACAATTTCTTAGGAACAAATTCAGCAATACCCTTATCTACAATAGATTTAAAGTTATCCCAATTAGTTTGAACACTATTATTTGCAAAACTAATATCCAAATCCGATAAGGATGCTCTTGCAAACTGCCTAAAGTTATCCCAATTCTTGAAATGTGTTAAAATAATATAGGTTTAATACACACTTTTCATCCAAAATTTTGTAATAAACAGGAAATTTCAACAGATACACTTCCTATATTCTGATGCATTTTGTACAGGGTTACATTTCAAGATTCACACGAAAATGTGTGCTATCACTTTGGTTTTATGTATACATACAAGTTAAAAAGTGAATGTATTAAAAAAGCTGGAATTTTACAAATGTTTAGGTACAAACAGATAAATTACATCAAATATGAATACACTGTAAATGATTTATATAAAAAATTTAACCTACAATCATACTATCAATTAATCATCATGATATTGAAAAAGACATAATCTACCCAAAATACAATAAATTGAATAAAAACAATGCTTATTGTAACCGAATTGTTTATTTTATACATTATGATAATAGAGCTATCATTGCGGAGGAATATACCATTTCTTAGCAATGTTTAAATTTATGGAATGTGTTATGAATACGTGAACAGATTAAGGAATGCAATTGTATGTAATAAATCAATGTTAACTAAAAAGTGACGTGATTCGTCCCAGTAGAGCTCAGATATAGCCTTTTCATTTTACAGTTTTCCATATTATAACACACCAGTGCAGTGCAGTGGGTGTGTGAAGTGATGGCTTATTAATATTATTTAGAATTAGCACAGTCATCATACTGCACATTTATTCAGTATCGTAATTCATTTCATGTATCTTCTCACTCTAAAAATTGCTAACATTTGGGGTGCAAATGATGAAAACATTATACTGCAATTACTATTAGGTATTATTGTTCTAAAGATTTCTGTTCTATCCTGCAATAAAAAAATAATCTAAAACTTTTAGCTGGACTGCTGGATTCTAAAGTTTTTTGAAACAATTTATAATGAAACTGCATTTCAAAGTAAGAAATAATGACATATTTGCTTTTCTGGAATGCAGTGCAAAACTTTGAATGCCAACACAGCTAGAATGAACTTCAATGAAGCCAAATGTTATCTGTAAAATATCGATTTTGAGATGCAGCTTTGACAAGTAAGTCAAACAAGATTGACCTATTTACTCTTGTGCCCTTATTTGCTAGGTAACACTTGTTATTAATTAGTCAATGGGATTGAAATGAATTAATTGTTATTGTATTATAGGAATGCAATTAATAAGGACTCTTATATTGCTCTGTTGTAATTAATACTAATTGTAACGTTTCTAGTTTTCACTCTATTACAAATAGTAATAAGCCCAGAATTGTAATTATTTCCAGAACGGCTAATGACCTTGTAATTATAAGCAATCAAGTGAAAATCAGGCGTTTATTTAACTTCATTTCTTAGGCATACTTTGCGACTTGAAATGAGTATAATGCCTCTGTTCATACGAGAGCGTATATGAAAGGTCGAAGTTGGGTTAATTATTTTATAAAAATATAATAATAGTACCCCATTGATCTCAGTGTAGTACCCCTATCATAGCAAGCCCCTATGGATGGCAACTGCAAACGATGAAAATAAAATTGACGGCTAGGTGTACAGGCCCAGGACCAAAAAAATTTGGAAATTTTTGAAGGTGGTGCGTTTTACCACAGCCTACTAAGATTTTTTTTTTATTTTATAAATAAATATAATAAATAAAATAAAATAAAAAATCTTAGTAGGCTGTGGTTTTACTGATAAAAAATTATTCATGGGACCATGAGGGAATCCATAAATGGGGCTTTCCAAAAATTACGTTTACAAAAATTCCTGTTTTTGGACCCACCCACCCTTTGTCAACTTTTGGAGAAAGTACCGGCCCACCCAAACCCAATAGTTGACGTCATCTTTTTATTTTCGTATATTATTTTAATGAAGAAATTTTAAAATCTGGCCAGATAATAAATTTTAGGAAATCAAAATTTAAAAGTGAACTTAAGCTGACTATTAATTATTTAATATCAAAATATAATAAAAAAATTTAATACAAGCCCAAATTTTTAACGTCAACTCAGTGACGAAGTACTCCCACGTGATAACTTATTGGTCAACGTTTGAAATTCGACCAACCCATTTTACTGCAAACGTAATTTATGGACGACGCTATACCACGGGACTAGACTGCCATTGCTGGACATCGCTCAACTGATGGTAATATTTTGGATAAAAGTTCCTGTTTTAAAGCATATCGAAGGCAAAAATGCCATGGGGGTAAATGTTAACAAATAGTGTAGGTTATCAAAGTCAGTTTTAAGTATCTAATCTATAGCGTGAAACGGTTTATGTACCTATTTTGGGAGAGGTCAAAGCGACACGTAGCAGGTAGGCCTAAATGTTTATAATCCAACTTATACATATGAACCATGCATGCGGCAGGCCGATGGTTAACCAGTTTTTGTACCCGATTCTCGTCAAGTTAAGGGTTGTACAGAACGTAAATTAAATAGGTGTTATCATAAGTGAAATCAATATATGTAAAGATAACAATAAAAATATATGTGCGTTCACAGTGCGATAACAGCAAGGGAAGCCTATAAAATATGTTGATTGATGTTTGGTTTAAGTTACAACTTACGTGTGGTCTGACAATGGAAAATATGAATTTACTTGAAACAGCGATAAGATCAGACTGCAATTAACAACAAGCTAGTTAGCAGGTGCCCGCTATTAATAATATCTGCATGGGCATTTGCTGTCGTTGCATGTGGGGTCAAATTAGTTTGTTACGTGTATATTCAGTGCATTAGGCCTACCAGTGTAATCTGGAATGGAGGGTAGTTGCTGCCGCTGCTCTTGTAGCAAGAGATTAAAAGACCTTCCCAAGCAAGCTTGGCAGACCATCATTAAATGGGATGACCCTTACCCCACCCCAAAGCGTAGTTGTCCTTCATGACTCACATGCAGAAGGTATATACATTGAGGCAAATGATGCCATGAAACTGGCGATCACCACTGTTTATCTCAATGGATTATCTCAATGTAGAATAGCCTTAATTTAGTCTTCTTCCAATTCTAAAATATGGATGTGCCTGCTTTTTTTATCCTCTTTTGAGTACCTATCGAAATGTAGTCATTGGTCTGCTTTGAGTGCTACATATTTGTATAATTGTGCACTTATACGAATGCATATGTTTGATTATGAAGTACAATAAGTGAGATGGTAATCAAAATTAAGAGTTGCTTTTTTGAAGCACCCAATACATAACATCTGATTTGATGTAGAATTATAGGAATAACCTGTAAAAAGAAAATATAACCTTTGAGGACTGCGCAGGCTTTTGATATTTACCATTGTTTATAGTTCAGGTTTTATGACTAATCTTATACGTATGTTGTTGTTAATTATAATTAATTATATGTTAAAATTATGGGTTGAATACTGCTTACAGCTTACGTATATAAATGAAAAGTGACTCATCATGGTCTCCCTTTGGAAAAAAAATACTGCAGTAAATGCTATCCAGATTACAGACTTTTTATACCTACCGTACTGTAAAGTTGCACTAAAATTATTGGCTTAATTGCTGATGGATTCTAGAATCTTCAGGAAATAAATTTATTTCAAGAAAAATGAAAATCATGAACAGTTTTTTATGGAAGGTATAGTACAATGCAGTTAGAGCGTTGCACAATTGTTTCATAAAAAATCTAGAACCAGAAAAATCCAATAGAAATTTTTAGTCCAGATAATCTGCGGAGTTGAACTGAAATCTGGCGATAATTAACTTCAGTAATTTTTCATGAGTTGTTAAAACAAAATCAATGAAGGGTCTTGCATTAATCAAAATTAATGTGGAACAAAATGCATTGAATACGAATTAATGAAGGCTAACGTATATATATATGGCGAGTAGGCCTACTGTATATATGAGCAATTATACGAGCCGTATGTACAGATACACAATTTGTTTAAATTGGTACATTTATCACAAAGGAACGAGTTCTGTTATGGTCAGTGCGCACCCAAGAACCTCTCAGAACTTATCACTTTTGACTTCTAATCCTTTCTTGAATCTGCTACTGACACGGTCATCATTTTATGTTAAAAACATTTTTGTAATAGGATTTACGAGCATATTTCTTAAAAAAACTGATGTTCCCAATGTATGAAACCCTAGAAATATTAGATTTGTGTAGACAGCACAGTTAGGAATTCACAGAGATGCAAAAGAGGACATGTAACAGATAATTGTGAAGTATTATAAGAATGTGTAACGAATCTGTTGAAATAAAATGCAGATTGGGATAGAAATGCGTCATGGAGTTAGAATGAAGTTCTGTTTTGTATGCATGTATGAGAGGTTTTAAGTTATATATGTGTGAGCTTTTGTTAATAAAATGGGAAAAAAAAGTTCCATGAATCTTGCTTATTGTATAAGCTACGCCGTCGGGGAAATGTCCGTAATAATTGTTTTTTCTTGCGAAGAACTGGCACTGATTGTGATCTCCCTGGATCGGGAGGATCGGCGGTTTCTGGCCAGTCTAACAGCCGAAAGAATGACGACAATTGCCCAGAGTATGGTGCAGGCCCAAGATGAAGCCTATAGAAATAAAGAACCAATGTTATAAGGTCATGATTATTCAATGTCACTCATCAGTACTTGTTATATATAGAAATAATGCATAGTCTCCCCAATACGTGCAAAGGATGATCATGCAAATCAGCTTTCCGAAGTTCCAAGCCACTTTCTGCACAAAACCAGGACCAACAAGCTAACAATTGCTGACTTGTAAAGTCCTTTCTTTGATAATTGTGTCCAACGCTTGTTCAAACCGTCTGGTGATAATTTGCACACAGAGCTCCTCATTCTTCAATTGTCAAGAATTAGCACTCTATTCTTTGAACTGTCAGTCAATTCAATTTTTTCCTTTAAAAGTCATAGACTGCAATTGCCCATTCAGAAAGCAATAAGGCTTGAATCAATACTTGAAATGGGATGTCATATATAATCCCTAGAAAATCCAAACGTTCTTCAAAGGATATCAAACTCGTTTGAAGGAGAAATTCCCAAAGACCAGACAAAATAGCAGAAATATTGGACCTGTAAAGTGGCCTCAACTTAATTAAACATGTACTGCTTGGTATCTTGTTTCAATAAATAACCCTATGTGATGGGAATAACATGGCTCAAGAAGGTTCAAATATGTCCATGCACGCTTTGAAGTGCATACTGTATAGTGCATCATACCAATCGTAAAGCTAAGCTAAATATTTTCATAAAAAAATTAATGGACTTGATGGAATAAATGTTACAGGAATGGGCATTTATGCATTGCCTCAATTGCAGGCAATAAACATTTTTTTAGAAATATTTTTTTTTGGAGGAAGGGAAGGGGGGATGGATAATAATAATAAAGAAGACAGTTACTTTTTTTTAGAGAATGTTAATTTCCCTACGAATCATGCAGTGAGCTCAATTATAAATGCTGGTATAACAGTGTGGGGGATTATCTGTTTTGTAGAATCCCCCATTACTACTCGTCACTTGTCGTACTCAAAACATTTACCTGTGCCACTATAATATTCCTATAAAATGTACTTGTATCTATTTTTTCTCCAATTGGATTTGTCCACTCCATGTTTTCTTGGAAATCGGAGCAACTAAAATAAGAAAAACTGAAGAAAAAAAATATTTTTTTTTTTGAAGTTCTCGATTGTAATTCCGAATCAATACAAAAAAGCCAAGTTTTTTTGCCATTCAACGTACCTATCATAGTGTGTGATATCACCAGCCATTAGTTGACTACACGTATGCGTTACTCCAGCACTGATAACGCACGATAATATAAACGTAAATATTGTAATAAGGATATTTATGAGAAGCCAAGGTATAATCCACATTGTTTCACTAGAAAGAGAAAAAAACATTGCTTAAAAAAATATACAAAAATGACATATCGTTCTTCATGAGAAAGCAGCGGGGAAATCTCCCCAGTTTTGTTAATTAAATGCGCCTTAGTTATTATTGGATTTTCAAAGAGGTCAAAGTGTTATCTTGCTGTGCATGTAAGAAGAAATTTTCATTTCATTTCAAATTCCAGAAGTAAGAATTTACGAAAATAGCAGTGAATATGCAAAGTTATGCACTGCAGCCTTCAAAAAGGGGACAAACGGGTATTCCTCACAAACAGTAACATTTGCAGAATTACATATTTATTTTTACATTGTGATGATTACATACATTTATTCATTAAATAATAGAGAGCGTGTTAGTGCTTGAAAACAGTTTTTTAATTGCATCGTAACATTTTATAGTCTGCAAATAACAACGGGGTTTACCTCCAACGTGGATCTTATTGCAGGCATATTTACTTTTGTTGTTTGGATCGTAAAACGTCAAAACCCATTAAAAACCTATCTAGGCCAAATGATAAAGTCGTAAATGAAGTAAAAACCTGTGGATGGGATATATTCAATAGTTAAAAGCCTATAGAATTATGTAGAAGTATGGCCAAGCCTCATTGTAATGGTTCATTTCGAGATTATATAATTTGTAGTTTAAAAATAGGATCCTGGAAGGTGATTGCTTTAAAAAAGGCTATGAATATTATGACAGATTTCAGAAGTAAGTTAAATGTGGCTCAAGTGATAAACTGTGCACCTGAATTTTATGTATGTAGGACCTATCTACTGGTGTAGATCTATTTTTCTGAACATGGATTCTGCTTTTGTTTGTAAATCTCTAAGCTTACATTGGGACCACATTTAAGCCTGCTTTCCTGCCAATTCGACTATTTTAAATGATTTTAAAATAGCCAGATTATTTATGATTTTTTAAAATTATGACATTGAACATGATCAAAATAGGGCTAGTTTGATTCTTTCAAATGATTTATATACCATTCAATTTTTGTATAATTTTTAGTAAAAGTTTTAAGTGGTCAGTCAAGAACTTCATTACGACGTTACATGCTCGATAAATATTGCTAATTTAAAATTAGCACTAGGCTAATATTTCAAAAATTTAATTTTTTGTTGTGAAAATATAAGATGTTTAGGCTTCCATATTTCAGAGCATAGTCGTGACAGAATATATCAATATGCGGAAGGTATACAGGCTGGTTGCAAAAAAAAATCCATTAATTTAAAATGTTCACGTGACAACATTATGATTTTAAATGATTCACTTTAATGGAATAATTGGAATAGTTGGAATAATTAAGTTTCCGTCGTGAATAGAACTTAGTAGACAGAAAAATCCAATTTCAAACCATGCATAATAACTAAATCGATTTAGTACCATAAAGTATTTCAGCTTTTATTCTTTTGAATCTCGCAAAAATTTAAAAAAAATAATAATAATTTGTAAGCTCGGTTTCATTGCATTGTGCAATGTTATTAACCAACAAAAAGAAATAATATAATATACTGAAAGAATTTTAACAAGATCAGGGAATGAATTTTTAAATTATACATAATTACACACCTTTTTTCTTTCATCATATCTTATTTAAGCAACAAATTATTTCTTCTTATTAAATTGTAAAAAAAAAATGTGATTACCAGTGTGACTCCTTTTAATTTAGAAAAAAATTGATATTAAAGCTCGGTCTGTTATAGTCTAAGACCATATAGGGTATACTTGATGGAGCAATTTTATGTGGAATTATACCAATAAACAAAAGGAAATATAGACCACAATAGAGTCAAATGGTCCTATTTCATCCATCATTTTTGACCAACGTAGAGACCATAATGCTATATTACCATGAGTGTATATGACATTTTCCGTCAGTCTAAATAAAAAAGTATAGATCTTTGTTCCTACAATTTACTTTGAAAATCAATAATGAAAATTTCTTATATATATTTTTCTTTTTATTCAATCTTGATAACAGGCATCTGTATACCCATATGCCTGGCCCCCATCCCCCCTCCTTATACCGGCACGATTTTGGGTGCACTTATAATAATTTTTGGCTCGGTCTCGCTTTACTTTTCAATAAAATATAATGTATACAGGTTTTAGTCTAGTATAAAGCTGTCTCTGAAATGCGTGGAAAC
Source organism: Proteroiulus fuscus (assembly GCA_034700285.1). NCBI lineage: Eukaryota > Metazoa > Arthropoda > Diplopoda > Julida > Blaniulidae > Proteroiulus > Proteroiulus fuscus. The sequence goes on along the minus strand of JAQIXP010005268.1, from coordinate 2,502 downwards.
AATTCCAGAAGCGTATACTCACAATAAATAAAACATTGTAAGGAAAATACATAAATGCAATTCAGCGTAATGTAACATAACTGCATGCTTTTAAATCCATGCGAGAGAATTTTATTCAAAAGTCGTGTTAGTAAGAAAGAAAAGTGGATGTTAAAGAAAAAGCTATTTGGGAATTGTTTTTAATCAACTTTTACATCTATTATAATGTATTTAAGCTTCCTAATTGAATGCGGTCTGAAATATTTTTTTTAGCTTTGCCTGTACTAGCAGCATTATATTCTCTAACGGTTTTGTTTTGAATACAAAAACAATGATTTTAGAAGGATGTTGAAAGTTTATTTAGCAACTAACAATTTAATGCTGGTTTCAATCAGATTTTGGAAGATGTCGTTTAACGACTCTTTTGTTAAGAACAAATGTTTATACATGAAATAACGGCTTGAAATTTGCAAAACGTCTACATTGTTAACTGCGCACCATTTTGATGTTGAACAATGAAATGACACTTACACAATGAGATGATCGTTGGATCTTGAAGCTTTTACTAAGATGTAACCATGGTAAACTGCCATGAAAATTCCGTGAACGATGCAGGCACACACTGGCAAATACGTTGCAAAATCACAGGCAGTCCCATCTCCAAATTCGGCTATGAAGTGATTCTGATTTGCCCAGTTTACGTTCATAAACAATACGCAGTAGCCACCAAAATCAGCCTGAAAAGAGTTATCAAATAGGATAATAAATAATTAATGTAGTTTACTAAATCTTCGTTTGTATATCATCTAACATCATCCAATGAGAATGCTCAACGTGAAATGTTGTGTTAGCCATGCAAAATATTTATTTTATCCATATTATGTAAATGTTATACTATTGGATTCCAGAATGTATAAGCACGTTGTCATCATTTTTAAGATTTATATTAATGAATCCTCGCTTGTATAGCATTTTTATACTGGAAATCTTAATAGTCTTAGAACATTTCAACGAGGTATATATATATATAAGTTACCAGAGTCCCCCCCTCCTCTTTAGCTCCCACATATATGTAGCCTATACATGATGGAAGATGAGATATATACATTGCAACAAAGCCATGGAATGTTTATTACTATAATTCACTGGAAAAATTAAATACAAAATCTCATTTTTTTTAGGAATTCGTAAAAAAAAACACGGCAACATGCCACACCAGATTTTTTACATTTTGTTATAGCTTTTGAAGTGTTAATGCTGCAGACAGGGTGGTATTTGTGACTTCAGAGGTGGGAAAGGAAGGGGGGGGGAATCGGAGTGATGGGCGTCCTCAGGGTTTCGTGTAGGGAAGGGGGGTGTATATAATGGAACTTTTCTAAGAGGTGGGGGGTTTCCACGAAGAGGTGGGGGGTAAAAACCCCTCAACCCCCCTGGCAAATACCACGCAGGTATATATACACACTGTATATAACACGTCTTTAATATTTCGTTCTGTTCATTATTATGCTATAATGAATGCTGGAACATTTCGTGCTATAATCAAATGATTGTACAATTTACGAGACATAGCTTTGCCTCCGATTTCACAGAAGTCAACGTCCATTTTGTTTTCAAGGAATTGTATCGTATACATGTCTTATCTGAAAGCATGTTTTTTGAAGGGGAAAAGGAATTAATTTATGTCCTATGTATGTAGCCATCCCCCTATACTTTTGATTTAATTTATTCTATTGGCAGTTGCATTTCAAAGGCAAAGGCGCAAGGATATAGGCTATCCCTTGTATAATTGTTTTTTTCACGTTACATGCACGTTATATACATTTTATATATTTCCTAAACATTTTATGTAATAATAAATGTGTTTATTAATGCTTGCCATATGAATGTAGGTCTAAATATCTTAACATTTCATGTTTCTCAGTTTTGTGTTGGTCTTCGTATGCTTTGAAAATATTCACTTCAAGTTGCTTTTGCCATTGCATTATTTTACAAGTTATGTATGTACAGTCCAAGTAAATCGTGTATAGGGCAATCAGCTGCACCTGACCATGCAGCCAGGCATGAATTAAATTGAATTTAGAATTCAAAATAATATTTATGATTAATCAAGATTAGGTCAGAATCTGATCTTATATTTTTGAACTGACATGTATATATGCAGAAATTTGCAATGTCTATAAGTTTTTTATATTAAGTTTAGTTTATACATCACAGCCTGCATAACGTGTTTTAAATTGATGATATGCATGCAAAATAAGACATTTGTTTACATCATCTGTAGGCCTACTATAGAGATTCAAAGAGAAAAAGATTATTGGTTGTCTTTTGTTGCAATTTTTAAATCTTGATCATATGGGCAGCATGCAACGAACAAGCTAAATAATAAGTTATGATGTACAAGTTTTTACTTGGAAAGTTGAAATTTTCAGAAAATATATCCATTGCATGCCCAAGTAGCACACATTAGTTTAATAAACGTTGATTTTTGGTTTATTGGTTGAACATATGTTTAAGTATAATTTT